>CATIWQ010255933.1:0-14229 GCA_949673415.1 Euphorbia schlechtendalii | reverse complement strand
CCCGAGTAAAATATATGCCGGGCTTGGTTTTAATAATAAAACCCAAGCCCGGCCCGTCCGGCCCGAAATAATAATTATTATGTTAAAAATATATATTTATTATATACATTTAAAGTAAAAAAAATTATATGATTGAAAATTTTTCATATTTTTTTGCTAAAGTTTAACATTTAAACTCAATTTTATCACCTGTACTACAAATATATTTGGAATTATTTTTTCACAATTATTTTTTAGTAATAAATTTTAATTTTTTTTAGTTGAAACAATTAATAGTTAGGCCCGCGGGCCGGGCTTGGTTTTGATTATTTTATTAAAGGCCCAGCCTGACCCGAACCCGATGTATTTTTTCATGGGTTTGGGCCGGGCTTGGGCTATTCATTATTTAGCTAGGCCCGACAAGGCCCGGCCAGAACCCGGACCGGCCCGGCCCATGCCCAGGTCTAATTCAATCTAAATAAAATTCAATCAAAAACACAAAAAGAAATTTTTCTCTCTTTTGAAAACATTGAAGAATTGTTGGAAGACTGATAACTCGAAGCTTTGAATAGAGTATCTTCTCTTAAGTCGATCTCCCCAGTTTTCAAGTTTGTATTGTCTCCCTATTTACACTGGTTGTAGGAGAAAATTGACGTTGGACAATTTGAATTTGAATTTGAATTTGAATTTGAATTATAATCGTTGGAATATACTCGTTGGAGATTTTGAAATTAATATGAAAAGTTGTCTCGTCACTTGTCAAATCACCATGTTAGATGTCATTTCAGCTAACTTTATGTCACTTTAAATTTGTTGAGTTGTCACATCATCAAGATATCACATCTTTTTGAATCTTTTACTTGTTGAAGAAGAAAAAATCTTCTTGTTATCACATTACATGGATCTTATAGGATATCCACAAATCTTTTTCTTGTAAATCTTCTCCATGTCACATCACAAAGATTTTATATCTGTTTTTTATATCTTGCAGAATCAGAATGTCACATCAAATCTTAACATTTCATATTATCAAAATATTAAAAATCTTTATCAGATTTGAAAAATCTAATTCATGTCACACCAAAGATTTTATACTTATTTTTTGATATCTTTCAGATTCTGAATGTCACATCAAATCTTAACATGTCACATGATAAATATATTAGCATTCTTTATAAGATTTGGAAAATCTTGGCATGTCACATCGATTAGCTTTATATCACATTAGCTTCCTTTATGTAACATCGGCTTGTCTAATGTCTAATTAACTTAAAGTAATTTGAATTTCAATTTGGATTCCATTCTTCATTTTGTAGCTTCTTCTTCAATAAATATATTTTGATATTAACACAATGATGTATTTGTATTAATATATCAAATATATTGTTGGTTCCTTGTCTGTTTCATCAACTTGTTGTAATCATCAAAACTAGACTCGATAATCTTCCCCTTTTTTATGATTATAACCTTTCTTGATATATCTTGCTACGAGCATGAGCTGAACAGACAAAGCCTTCTGTTTCTTTAAGACTTTTAGATAATTATACTGCAAGCTCCCCCTGTATGTGTGCATGTCAGCTTCAAAGGTTTTGGAAATGTCATTTGATCAAACTGAAAAATGTCTCATTGTTCAAGATATATCATATTCTTCTCCCCCTTCAATATCATCAAAAACAACAGTTGAATTAATTAATACATTTTATTTACAATCCATTCCAATAGCAAAGACTTGGTTGCCTTTACGTAACCAAGACTTGTAAACAAAAGAATCTCCTAATTAATCATATTTTTTAAATTGGATTATTCTTCCAAATTTTCATTCAAAGCTCGGTAAACTGGATTTCACTTAGGGGTTTAGTGAAAATATCTTCAATTTGCTCCTTGGTTGAGATGGAATCCAAATTATTATCACCTTTTTGCACATGATCTTTGGTAAAATGCAGCTTGATGTCGATGTGTTTTGTCCTCGTATACTAAAATTGATTCTTCACCAAACTTTTCTTTTACGAACAAAGATCGTTATCCAACACAATGTCGTTTCTCGAACATCCATTTTACGAATTCACTTACATTTTCCGGGATGTTCTTTGGGTACCTGCAAAACAAATCATACAGATTTTGGTACCCAACTTATATTTGGTCCTTTGGGGTTAGCAACATTTTATTCCTTTTTAGGAATCCACATAACTTTACCTTTGTAAAGTCCTTTTCTAAAAATACATTCTCTAATTCCATGTCTAAAATGATTGCAATAATAACATGTAATTTTCTTATTATAATGAAAATTACTTGGCTTTGACTGGACAAGTGATGTGATTTGTTTTTAGGATAGAACTTGGTTAAGCTTTTTACTCTCTTTTGTGATAAGACTTGTTGACATAAGATGTAGAGTAAGATGAAGTCTTAATATTTGGACGAGTTTTGGATGGTAAAACATGATGAGAGAGAGAGAGAGAGAGAGATTTTTACAGTGTGTTCTTTTTCTCTTTGCCTTTGGTTTGTATAGCTTGATGAAGCTTTGAAGAGGATTTTGGCAAATAGACAATGGAAGTAGAAGATGATAAATAATTAACTTCTTTTGGAGAAGATGAACTTTGATGAAATCCTATTCTGGATTTATCATTTAATTCCCTTTGAGCACCAATTAACTTGTTTAACATCTTCTCTTCGTTTGAAAATTTGGTAAGTGTAGAGTTTGACAAATCACTTCTCTTTTCCATGCCGGAAACTTTTCTTACTAAGTCAAGATTAGTATATTCAAGAAAGCTTATTTTGTTTTGAATTTCAAGCTTTTCTTCATCTTTTTATGAACACTTGATTTCAAGAAAACTTATTCTTTCTTATAATTCAAGTTTCTCTTTTTCATTTTGTGTTTCGAGAAAACTTGACTTGATTTCTGATGCAAGCTTTTCTTTTTCTAACATCTTGACTTTATACTCACTTTCATTCTTCTCATTATATAATTTTAAATAAGCTTGAATTAAATCTTTATGTGACAAAGCATTTAAAATTACCTTATCTTCTTGAAGTTGTGATGAGCTCTCTGCTTTATTTTCTACCATAAAATAAACATGTGTCTTCTCTTTAGCTTCATCATTGTCTGAGGTAGAATCATTGATGTCACTCCAAGATCGGACATTCAGACTTGTAGTGGTCGTCTTCATTGCATTCAAAACATGTGATGTCTTGTTTTGAATTTGCTTTATCATTATTTCTTTTGAATGAAATTTGGAATGATTTTTTCTCCTTTCTTTTTCAAATTTTTTTTGAAATGATAAATGAGAATAACTTCATCATCACTTTCATATTCCGAATTCTGGTTGGAGTGTTTGGAGAGTTCAACTTTGAGAGCTATAAATTTTCTTTTTTCAATATTCTCACGATCAATTATATAATTTATCTTCATCTCATAAGTGAGTAAAGATATGATATATTCATCATATGAGTAAAACTCAAATCTTCTGTTTCTTCAATGGTAGTGGGCTTAGAATCTTAAAAAATTGGCATTGTTTTAATTAGTTTCCTAATTAGTTCTTCGTCAGAGTAATATTTGCCAAGAATCTTGAGTTTGTTCATAATAAGTGTGAATCTTGTCTTGATTTGAAAAATCTTCTCTTTTGGCTCGATTTTGAAAAGCTCATACTCTGTGATAAGAACTTGTTTGGTGCCTTCGTGAGTTGTTTCAAGTTTATCCCAAATTTCCTTAGCAGTTGTACAACTTGAAACACAATTAAATTCATAAAGGTCTAAAGCACAATATAACAAATTAATAACTTTAGCATTTAAAGAAAATTTATTCCAAACTCTTCTTCTTCTTCCAAAATCGTTTTTCCATCAACAATTTTGAAGTAATATCCGGGCCTGTTTTCATTATTCTCCATACTTGCATATCTGAAGATTGCAAAGTATGTCATTTGATTTTTCCAATAATTATAATTTTCACCATTAAATAGTGGAGGTCTATGTCGAGATAATTCCTCTAAAAAGAAAGCATTTATAAAATAAGCATTACTAGTCATTGTAGGAAATATTTTAAACTCATTCTCAAGAATAAATCAATTACAATAAATAAGTAATTTGAAAGTAACTAAAGAGTAGAGTTAGAGAGATTGAGATGCAGCAGATTTATCCTGGTTCGACAACCCTTTTGCCTAGTTCAGTCCCCAAGCCAACTGACTTGAGATTTTCCAATATCTTTTGTTTCTTTACGGGCAAAAAATAAGTCTGATGATACTTTTTGCGGGCTCAAGTACCAAACCTTACAGTCCTTTTCCTGGCTTATAATTTAACCCAATAGTTTTTCCAATATCAACTATCAAAACCTTTACTTGTTGTTTTTCCGACCTCAACAGCAAAAGCTTTTACAATTCTTTCTAAATGAATATCTAATTAAAGAACACAAGAAAAAGTTTTCCTCTCATTTTAAAACGTTGAAGAATTGTTGGAAGACCGATAATTCGAAGTTTCGGATAGAATATTTTCTCTTAAGTCTCCCCGAGTCGTCAAGTTTGAATTGTCTCCCTATTTATACTAGTCATAGGAGAAACTAGTCGTTGGACAATTTGAATTTGAGTTATAGCCGTTGGAGATTTTGAAATTAATCTGATGAATTATCTCGTCACTTGTCAAATCACCATGTTTAATGTCATGTCAGCTAGTTTTATGTCACTTCAAATTTGCTAGGTTGGCACATCATCAAGATATCAAATTTTTTTTGAATCTTTTGCTTGTTGAAGAAGAGAAAATCTTCTTATCACATCACTTATATCTTATAGGATATCCGCAAATCTTTTTCTTAAAGATCTTCTCTGTATCACATCATAAAAAATTTATATCTGTTTTTGGATATCTTACAGAATCTGAATGTCACATCAAACTTTAACATGTCACATCATCAAGATTTTAGAAATCTTTATCAGATTTGGAATATTTGATGCATGTCACATCAAAGATTTTATATTTATTTTTTTATATCTTTCAAATTATAAATGTCAATTAAATATTAACATGTCACATCATAAAGATTTTAGAAATCTTTATCAGATTTGGAAATTCTTGGCATAACACGTCAATTGGCTTTACATCACATTAGCTTCCTTTATGTCGCATCGATTTGTCTAATGTGCAAGCAACTTGAAGTAATTTAAATTTTATTTTAGTCTTTTCATTCTTCATTTTATAGCTTCTTCTTCGATTAATATATTTTGATATTAACACAATGAAGTATTTGTATTAGTTTTTCAAATATAGTATGGATGTTTTGTCGGTTTGATCAACTTATTGTAATCATCAAAATAAGACTCGACAAGAATGATGAGTGAAATTGGTGAAGAAAGTAGTACCAACATCGACAACGTAGCGGCAACGCTAATAACAAACTATGTAGCAGCTTAGAGTTTTATGTCCACATTAATTCATTCTACATTAAATTGAAGTGTCATATGGAGGTGAACATTTTCTCATTATATTATTAATTGAAGTGTAATTGCCCAAATATTTTGTAAAATTATTATCATTCTTGTTACATAAATTGACTTTGTCGTACTTCTAATTTCTAAAAAGTCTAATCATATAAGTGAGAGGAAAATATTATTTATTATTATTATTAGTTTAAAAACAAAAAGATAAAATAAATCTTCATTTAAATTTTTGATAATCGATTCAACAAATTTATCAAGGTATGTAATTTTTCCATTTTGTTCACTAATATTCACTCACACTTAACATTTATATCTTATTTGGACTTCAATTTCCATTATATAGTTTATAGGATTAATAAAACTGAAAACTCTAGAAATTCTGTAGAATAAGGACGTGAACAATAGTTTCTATCAAACTATAAAATATACACTCTTAAAAAAGATTAAAAATTTTAAAATATGCATCCATGACTTCATTATAAGTAACTAGACCAGTTCGCGGGCTGGGCGGAGCCCGCTTCAACCGGCCGGGCTTGGACATTTATCTTTTCCAAAAACCAGGCTCGAACCCAAGCCCTTCAAAGCTCGAATTTTTATGGGTCGGGCTTGGTTTTTATATAAATACCCAAGCCCGGCCTGACGAATAATTTTATTTATTTTATTATATATTTATAAATTAAATTTATAACTATTTTAAAATTTTATATTTTATAATATTAATTTTATATACTTGATTGTAATAAATTTTACTAAATATTAAAGATTTTAAGTAAACAATGCGATTATGTTTAAAATTTAAGTATATTTTGATTTATTTTATATTTTTCAATTTATTTTAATAAAAAAGTTTATAACATAAAAATATTCACGGGCCCACTCCGGGCTTGGGAATTACCTTATAAACCCGGCCCAAGCCCGGCCCGAGTTCGAAATTCTAAAGTATGGGCTTGGGCCGGGCTTGGGTTAGTATTTTTATTAAAATGCTCACCAAACTTGGCCCAAACTCGGCCCGGCCCGCCTGACGAACAGGTCTATAAGTAACATTATATTAAAACATAAATGAAATATAATTATTAGTTATATTGCATTATATAATTACACGTAATTAAAATCTCAGTCAGCAAAATCTTGAGAATGGGGAACGAAGTTGGTAGCTTGTGCGGCAACCACAACAACTTCATTTTGGCAATGTCGATAACAATTTGAGTAACAATTTGGGGCTCGTTTGGTTAGCGGAATAGGAAAAAAATGAACGGAAAAAGGAGGAGTGTTTGCTTAGAGCCAGTCATCGAGATAGAATTGCTATTCCTAGGTATCGTACAACTCATGGAATAGATATTCATCTTCTCTTTCAATGATTTGCATCGATGTACGTAAATATTAGTATTAAGGACCCGAAAAAATTTTAAAAATATTCGTTAATTTTGACTGCCCTCGTATCCAATCCTGCGTCTGTCCTTGGTGGGAGAAAATACTTGAGATTGTAAAGCACGCTATAATTGAAGCTTAATTAATTCATTTTAGTTTTTTATAATTCATTTTAGTTTTTTAGTTGTATGTTAATGACATAACTAAACCTTATAGTTAAATAGTGTAATGTTATTGAGTATAATTGATTGTGATTTATGTATTGACTTTTAATAGAAGTGAAAACTCCTACGATTCACCCGTAGATGAATTTCCCAACATAAAAAAACGTTATATTCATTTTCGACATGTATGTTATTGGTTTACTTTTGCTACGTACTTGATTTATATATATTTTTTAATGAATTGCAACAATGTACATAAATATCAGTATTTATGGATCGAAAATATTAAAATAATATCCGTTAATTTTGGTCCCCTCATATCCAATTCTGCGTCCGCTCTTGGTGGGAGAAAATACTAGATAATGTAATGTGCGCTATAATTTAATATTAATCTTAATCCTTTAATTGATAAGTGTAATATTATTTAGCACATGCATTAATTTTTAATGTGAAAACTCATGCGACTCACTTGTAGATGAATTTCGCGACTTGAAAAAACGACATATTCTTTTTTTGATATGTATGTTATTGATTTACTTTTGCTACATAATTGATTTTGATATATTTTTAATGATTTGCATCAATGAACGTAAATATTGGTATTAATGTACCGAAAATATTTAAAAAATATCCGTAAATTTTGGCTCCCCTCATATCTTATTCTACGTCCGTCCTTGGTGGGAGATATTACTAGAGACTGTAATGCAAGCTATAATTGAACCTTAATACTTTCATTTTAGTTTGTTAATTGCATGTGTATGACATAATTGAACCTTATAATTGAATAGTGTAATGTTATTGAGTATAAAATTGATTTTTAATAGACGTGAAAACTCCTATGATTCACTTGTAGATGAATTTCGCGACTTGAAAAAACGTCATGTTCTTTTTTATTGACATGTATGTTATTGATGTACTTTTGCTCCATAATTGATTTTTATATATTTTTTAGGGTAAATTTTAAAAAAGTTCTAAGTGGTTTAGAATAATTTCAAAATGGGGCTTGTTGTATTTTAGGTCTCAAAAGAAGGTCTGAGGTTTCAAACCGTTAGCGAAACAAGAATTTTTCCTAACATCTTTTAGGTTGATGATGTGGCAGAGGGTAAAATGAGAAATCAATTATGTCACTATAAATTTAAAAAAAAACTCTAATACTCACACCTCTCTCTCTCCCTTCTTAGCAGGCCCTCTTCCTAGTTGCCCTGAGCATCTGGTTTGCGACGGAACGCCTCACCGGCGATGGTGATGTCATTCTAGTTTCTTATGTCGCCTCTTTCCCCTTAGCAACGATGAGTGTAACTCTTATTGCTCACACCCCTCTCTCTCCCTTCTTAGCAACCTTCTCTTCCCAGATCCCTTAAGCATCTAGTTGGTCGGTAGAACGCCTCGTGCGGCAATGGCGGTGTCATTATTGCTTCTGGTGTCGTCTAATTCCTTTAAATAACGACGAGTATATATTCATTCTTCACTTTGCCCACTCTCTTACCTCGCTTTTAGCAATCATGTGTTAGCTCACATCGTTAACCACGGCAAGCGATTCCGACGTCGATTTGCTATGTAGTGCAGAAACGGGAACAGAAACATTTCCGTTTTGAGGAAATGCACACTGGAAACTCCAAATATAACGTGATTTCAGGTTTTCAAAACGAAAATGGAAACTAAAAAACGTTAATGTTTAGGAGTTTCCATGTTTCCTAGTCGAATTGCGTCATATTCTGTCTCCACCACTCCTCTACACCAGATTCCCTTCTCATTTCTCTAAACTTATATGTGTTTAGTTTTCTTCACTCTCTAATGTATTCTTTTTAATCTTGATTTTTGTTCAAT
Organism: Euphorbia schlechtendalii; assembly: GCA_949673415.1. Taxonomy (NCBI): domain Eukaryota; kingdom Viridiplantae; phylum Streptophyta; class Magnoliopsida; order Malpighiales; family Euphorbiaceae; genus Euphorbia; species Euphorbia schlechtendalii. Next base: position 5,471 of record CATIWQ010255933.1, on the reverse strand, counting down.
TCAAGTTTTTCTATGTATTTTCTGTTCCATTTAATTAAACTAAACCAGTATATCTTTTTTTTTTCTTTTGATTTCAGTAAGTTTTCTTGATTTTTCGCCCATAAGATTTTCGGCTCCATTTTTTCACCACCAGACATTAAGCTTCTTTAAGTTCAACTATGGAGTCAAATGAATTGATGGTTGCGCTAAAGAAGTGGACAATGTATAAGATTTTATCTTGATTCTTTTTAATGGTATCTTGGGAGATAAATGTCGTTAATTTTGGTTAAATATAAACAAATTTTTGGTAATGAGATAAGTTGTTTATTTACAAGTTTGGTTTTATGAATTCTATGAAATCGTTGAGAGAAAAAAATAATATGGATGAATTTGAAAAATATAAATGCAGAAAGTTAATTGAAGATGAGAAGGATGGATGAATAGTAAAACTTTAGTTTCCTAATTTATTCTTTGACACATCATCAATTTTTTTTGCTAACTGTTCGAAACCTCGACCCTCTTTTAAGATCAATAAAATCACGAGCCACATTTTGAAAATGGCCTAAACCACGTGATACTTTTTTAAAATTTACCCTATTTTTTAATGATTTGCATAATATACGTAAATATTAGTATTTATGGACCGAAAATATTGAAACAATATATGTTAATTTTGGCCCTCCTTATATCCAATCCTAAGTTCGCCCTTGGTGGAGAAAATATTAGAGATTGTAATGCACATTATAATTGAACCTTAATCTATTCATTTTAGTTTGTTAATTGTATGTTTATGACATAAATGAACCTTATACTTGAATAGTGTAATGTTATTAAATATAATTGATTGTGATTTATGTATTGATTTTTAATGGATACGATAACTCCTACGATTTTCTTGTAGATAAATTTCGTGACTTGAAAAAAAGTCATATTCTTTTTTTGACATGTATGTTATTGATATACTTTTACTACATACTTGATTTTGAAATATATTTAAATAATATGCATCAATGCACCTAAACATTAGTATCCATGTACCAAAAATATTTTAAAAATATCCATTAATATTGACCCCCTCATATCCAATCCTGCGTCTACCCCTGGTGGAAGAAAATATTAAAGATCTTAATACAAGCTATAATTGGACCTTAATCTATTCATTTTAGTTTGTTAATTGTATGTTCATGACATAATTGAACAGTGTAATGTAATAAAGTATAATTGATAGTTATTTATACATTTATTTTTAATAAATGTGAAAATTCCTATGATTAACTGTACATGAATTTCGCGACTTGAAAAAATGTCTTTTTTTTTTACATATATGTTTTTGATTTATTTTTGAGACATACTTGATTTTGATATATTTTTTCAATGATTTGCATCAATGTACATAAATAATAGTATTAATGGATTGAAAATATTTAAACAATATCCGTTAATTTTGGCCCCTTCATATCCAATCTCGCACCCACCCTTGGTTGGAGAAAATACTAGAGATTAATATGCATCAATGCATGTAAACATTAGTATCCATGTACCAAAAATATTTAAAAATCCGTTAATATTGGTCCCCTCATACCCAATCGTGCGTCTACCCTTGGTGGGAGAAAATATTAGAGATCTTAATACAAGCTATAATTGGACCTTAATCTATTCATTTTAGTTTGTTAATTGTATGTTTATGACATAATTGAACCTAATAATTGAATAGTGTAATGAAATAAAGTATAATTGATAGTTATTTATATATTTATTTTAATAAATGTGAAAATTCCTATGATTACCTATACATGAATTTCGCGACTTGAAAAAATATCATTTTATTTTTTTTTGACATATATGTTTTTGATTTATTTTTGCGACATACTTGATTTTGATATATTTTTTCAATGATTTGCATCAATGTACATAAATACTAGTAGTAATGGATTGAAAATATTTAAACAATATTCGTTAATTTTGGCCCCCCTCATATCCAATCCCCCACCCACCATTGGTTGGAGAAAATACTATAGATTAATATGCATCAATGCACGTAAACATTAGTATCCATGTACCAAAAATATTTAAAAAATATCCGTTAATATTGGCCTCCTCATATCCAATCCTGCGTCTACCCCTGGTGGAAGAAAATATTAGAGATCTTAATACAAGCTATAATTAGACCTTAATCTATTCATTTTAGTTTGTTAATTGTATGTTGATGACATAATTGAACCTTATAATTGAACAGTGTAATGTAATAAAGTACAATTGATAGTTATTCATATATTTATTTTTAATAAATGTGAAAATTTCTATGATTACCTGTACATGAATTTCGCGACTTGAAAAAATGCCATTTTATTTTTTTTGACATATATGTTTTTGATTTATTTTTGCGACATACTTGATTTTGATATACTTTTTCCATGATTTGCATCAATGTACATAAATACTAGTATTAATGGATTGAAAATATTTAAACAATATCCATTAATTTTGGCCCCCATCATATCCAATCCCGCATCCACCCTTGGTTGGAGAAAATACTAGAGATTGTAATTCACGCATTAATTGAAACTTAATCTATTCATTTTAATTTGTTAATTGTATGTTTATGACATAATTGAACCTTATAATTGAGTAGTATAATTTTATTAAGTATAAGATTGTGATTTATATATTGAATTTTAATAGATGTGAAAACCTCTAAGATTCATTGTAGATGAATTTCACGACCTGAAAATACTTCATATTCTTTTTTTGACTTGTATGTTATTGATTTACTTTTGCTACTTACTTGATTTTGATATATTTTTTAATGATTTGCATCAATGTACGTAAATATTAGTATTAATCGACCGAAAATATATAAACAATATCCGTTAATTTTGGCCCTCCTCGTATCCAATCCTGCGTCAACCCCTAGTTTGACAAATTACTAGAAATTGTAGTGCACGCTATAATTGAAACTTAAATTATTCATTTTAGTTTATTAATTGTATGTTTATGACATATTTGAACCTTAAATTTGAATACTGAAATGTTATTGATTGTTATTTATGTATTGATTTTTTATAGATGTGAAATCTCCTACAATTCACTTGGAGATAAATTTTTAGATATATTTTTTTAAGATTTGCATCAATGTTCGTAAATATCAATATTAATGGACCAAAAATACTTAAACAATATCCGTTAATTTTGGCCCCCCATTATATCTAATACTTCTTCTGTCCCCGGTGAGAGAAAATACTAGAGATTGCAATGCACGCTATAATCGAAAACTTAATCTATTCATTATAGTTTGCTAATTGAAAGTTTATGACATAATTGAACCTGATCATTGAATAGTGTAATGTTATTGAGTATAATTGATTGTGATTTATGTATTGATCTTTAACTGATGTGAAATCTCCTATGATTCACTTGTAGATGAATTTCACGATTTGAAAAAACGTTATATCCTTTTTTTGACATGTATGTTATTGATTTACTTTTGCTACATCCTTGATTTTGATATATTTTTTTATGATTTGCATCAATGTACGTAAATATTAGTATTAGTGTGCCAAAAATACTAAAAAATATCCGTTAATTTTGGCTTTCTCATATCCAATCCTACATCAGTTCCTAGTTGAAAAAAATACTATAAATTGTAATGCAAGCTATAATTGAACCTTAATCTATTCATTTTAATTTATCAACCGTATCTTTATGGCATATGTATGCAGTGGTCAGTGGATCTTCTTCAGAAAATATAGAATACTCTGAATAAAAAATTGTGAAAAAAGTTTATTATTAATTAAAACATCAATGATATGTTATTGAAACATAATTGTGTCAATTATTTATTGTAAATAACGTAAATTCAATCAGCAGTAATGTGAGAGCGACGGTTAAATTTGGTAGTAGCAACAACAGCAGCAGGACATTTACCACTACAAAATTGATAGCACTCCGGAGATTGATGAGTACCACAAAGTTTTTTAACGCATTCTTCAAAGCACTTCTGATTTAAACCCTCAACAATGCTGCTATTAAATGCAAACATCACTATCATTACTATCACATAAATTGTTTTCATTGCAGTTCTCCACTCCATTTCTTATTTAGTTTTTTAGAAGCTATGGATTTTGCTTAAGTTATCCCTCGTTTTATATTAGTGATTTTTCATATGGTAGGTGGGCACAAAATATTGTTCCAATTATAAAGGATATGGTGTTTTATCTATTATTTGCAAGTTTTGTTTAATTCAGTCTCCTTTTTTAGACTAATGTTGCATTTCAGTCTGATTTCATTCCATTTTACACATGAATGTACATTAGGCAAAGGGTATGGACTCACTTGGGCCCAATTTTTAAGAAGCCCAAGATCATTACTCATACCAATCAAACATGACATCAACATGGCTGTACTGACCCAAAATTATTTACTAGTGGATAAAAAATAATTTATAATGACACAATTTGAAATCTTCTATTCTCATATGTTAAAAGTACAAAATGGAAAATCGTTAATCATACGTTAATTCGGAGCTTATTTAGCTGGTGTTTATCATTCCTTATTAGTTGACCAACATAACTTGTGAAAGTATTTTAATCGTTTACATAACTCATTCGTAAATTATAAATCCAAACCTGTAAGTTAGTTTGCATAGTTATTTTTCATCAGCTTATTGACACTTAAAGTTAGATCAAGCAAAAGACACATAAACCATCATTTTAGTGTATACACCAAATTTCTTTTTCCTCTATATCATTTTCTTCATTTTAGTTTCCCCAATTTATAAGTCACTTATAGGTAGACCTGTGCATGAATCCGTTGGTCTAAATAATCTGTCCTTGGATAAGTAATATTTTTACATTTCGGTCTGGTCCAAACCTTTAGTAGCTTGATTAATAGAAAGATTGGGTTTGATTATATTATCAAAACACAAGCTTAACCCGCCCAGTGGAAGATAAATAATAAATGAATAATATATTTATATATTATAAAAGTAAATTATCATAAACAGAAACTAACAAATATATAAAAGTTCCTAATATATTTATAAATTTACATAAAGTAATTTGATTTCATTTTCAAATAAAGGGATACAATAACATAAAATTTTATTATACCATTCCTCAAAGCAAATTAGTAATTAATGAAGTTGAACATTAATTGATAATTGCTATTTGACTTTGTTTACTTGGTTTTGCCTAAAAGCATTAAACGATGGGTCAATTTTATCATCTTATATTTGAAACTATTTTAAAGATAGCAATTAAAGTTGAATTAAGTTTTTTAAGTTTTAAAAAAATTAGTAACAAAATTATTTTTCTAATAAATTTATTTTTAAAAAAATAAATGGAGATTTTATATAAGTACATGATTAAAGCAAAAATATTAAGGGGTCATATCATACTTTAAGTTTTACTTTTTGTTCCTACGTTAATATCAAATGGTAATTTCTCAAACCCTAATATCCCTTAACTTCTGTTTCTTTTTCCCCTTCCTCCCTT
>CATIWQ010255869.1:0-14668 GCA_949673415.1 Euphorbia schlechtendalii | reverse complement strand
ATCCCCTCGGCGCTCTCACGCTTTGAAATTAAAGCAAGTTAAACAGCCCGCAGGGTCATATCAGCGAGATCCCCTCAGCGCTCTCACGCTTTGAAATTAAAGCAAGTTAAACAGCCCGCAGGGTCAGATCAGTGAGATCCCCTCGGCGCTCTCACGCTTTGAAATTAAAGCAAGTTAAACAGCCCGCAGGGTCAGATCAGCGAGATCCCCTCGGCGCTCTCACACTTTGAAATTAAAAGCAAGTTAAACAACCTATAGGATCAGATCAACAAGATCCCCTCGGCGTTATCACCTTCTAAAAAAGCAAAGCAGCCCGAAGGGTCATATAAATGAAATCCCCCCCAGCATTATCACGTGTAATCAAAATGAAAACCACCTATGGGACGGATCAGCGAGATCCCAGTGGCAAAGCCATGAATCAAGATAAATTAAGATACGAAACAGATCCTCCAAGAAGTATACCAAGAAAAGATGGGCGTAACAACCATACAGCAAGATACCTTGACAATTGATCATAATAAAAACCGTAAACAAGAAAAACTCAACAACAAAGGGAACAGGGCCATAAAAATGTATTCATTTATGAGAAGTTTTGAGTTCACAAAAGCCGAACTCAATGGCTACAAAATTTTAGAAACAAAAATACAAAACAAAAAAGCAAAATGGAGATGGTCAAGATTGCACCTCCTCCTCCTCCTCCGTTGCTACCGAAGAAACGTTAGAGTAAGAAGGCTTCGGCGCGGGAAGCCCAAATATGCGCTCATCTTCCTCCCAGTGGCTGAGGGGCTCATCAGGTGGGGCCAACTGGGAAAGATCGTCGATGTCAGCCTCAGGAAATTTAGCGTGAACAGCGTGAAGGAAAGCGGTTTGGTAGCTGAGGTGACCCTCCCTCCAATCTTCGTGAGTCTGCTTCACCTTAAGATTGTACTTCACCTTATGACGATCTTGTTTATACTGGGGAACCCGCAAGGCTGCAGTTTTATCCTCAGCGATGGTCCTCCAGTACCCCAACTCCTTCTGGGCGTTCTCCAAATCTTTAGCCACTTGGGCTCTCCCTTCCTTCTCTTCCTCTATCAGCGCCTTGAGCCTCTTCTCCTTAGCTTCAGTGGCGGACTTGACCTTGGCAAGCACCACCTCATGCTTCTCCTCCAAGGCTCACATTGTGCTCACTAGATGCTTCCTGTTCCCCTTGGAGTACTCCAAGTCCTTAAGCGCTTGGGCCAACTCCGCAGCCTGCTTCTTGCCCATCTCCCCCAACCTCCGGGCAGTCTCCTCCAACTCAACAAAAGTTTGGCACTCCAGCTGAACCTCCTTCAACCGCTTGGCACTGCCTTGGGAAGCAGCGTAGGCTATCTCCACTTGGCGCTGCGCCTTAGTTAACACCTTCGCCACCCGATGAGCAGCGGAAAATGCCTTCAAACCAAGAGCGATCACATATTACATATCAATAAACAAACAGGAATGCTACATAATAAAAATACTTACAAGCAAGGCTTGCTGCTCCACGTAGGCCCCCAACTTAGCGGGACCTATAACGTCGAAGTGTGCATCCTCGCTAGGAAGCTCGGTGAAGCGCCCCAGCTCACTCAGCACCTCTGCCTTGATTAGAGGTATGTCCTCCCCATGGACCTTTCACCACAACTGCAACATCCCAGGTAAACTTTAATGGCCGATACAAGCAAACAAACAAAAAGGGAGCTTGGTCGATGGACTTACCATGGGAGGATCGTATTTGGCCCATTGGACCTGCTCCTCCTCTGTCAGCGGAGCTTTCCCTTTGGAAGACTTTCCTCCCATACCATCATCGCAGGGATGCTTCTGTCCCCTCTCCTTAATCTCTACACCCCCCACAGTAGCGGGAGCCTTCTTCCTAACCACCAGTATCCCAGCATCAACCGCAGGAACTGCGGCCCTAGGAGGGGTGGTATCAATAACCACAACATCCTCCGCCTCCGCCTTCATGGCTCCCTGGGATGCAAGAGGATCTACACTCCCCTGCTCCAGCAACTGCTGAGCCCAACTCTCAGCGATGACTTGTACTGTCGGCGTGGCCTCTACCGTCATAGATGAGGGGCCAACAGCCTCCACCGGTTGAACAACCTCAAGCGTCTGCATCCTCGCCGCTACCACTGCAGGAATAATTTTTTATTTCCACTTAATACAAGCCATTCCTACAAGTAACAAGAAACAACAATCAGTTTTTCAAAATCTCACCACTTTTAGCAGTCAAATTGGTATACATAATGGCCCCTTGATCCATCCAGCAGAAGTGGCCATCGGGTTGACTAAAGAAAAACTCCACCACGCGCCAATGAATGCTGGGCCGGATTCGACGAACAATCTCGGCCTCGTGGCACTGTGACGAACTCAAATCCTTGGCTCGACGCCAGTGATAAGGATCCTCTGGATTCCGGTTCCAGCAAGTGTGGAAAGGAAACTTTCCATCCTTCAAAGGATTCGGCGCATCCCTCTCAACGTTATCAGGGGCTAGAAATATCCAAAACCACTTGTCCTTGAAATCCCTTACGTGGGATTGCTTCTCCACTGGCTTTGGGGTGGTTTCCCATGTGCTGCCCCAAAACACAAAAGCCCCGGCGTACATCATACGAGGCCTAAAGAAGAGGTGGAACACACACCTTGAGAGGTGAAAACCCAACTCGCGGCACATCCGCGCCAGAACAGCCAACACAATCTACACGTTGGGATGTAATTGCCCAGGACACAGACCAAATTCGCGCAACATATCCCCCACCCCAGCTTCTAAGGGAAAGCAGAATCCCCAACGCACCTGCTAACATACGACAAGAACCAAGTCCTCCCTAGGGGGATTCCACATCACTTCCCCCTTCTTCGGGGCTTTCCCCAAAACCCCACGCGAGGACCCCACCAGCAACTGGAAAATTTCAATAGCCTTTTTCTTTTTAATGGTGGTGGGCGTCTGACAATCCATCCCTTCGACGGGAAAAGGGGAAGACGACTCCCTAGCTACTTGGTGGCGCGGAACAGAGCCCAAGCCACCCCCCACCACCTTCACTACGTCGATGGACTCAGGGCCCATCAAAGGCAGCATTTTGTAGGACAAGTATCACGCTCCTCCACCAGTTGACGGTGATCGGCGCGGTGGATTAAGGCACAAGAATCAGAAGTTGAAGACATCTTAACAAATTAAAACAAAGAAAAACTCACTCAAGGGAAGATGAAGAACTCGGACAACAATTTACGATAAGAGATTAATGAAACTAGAGAGCAAAAGGAAACGTATTGTCAGAGCGAAACCAAGCGGAAGAACAAGAAGAATATGCACACCCTAATTTATATAGTAAGTGGCATGTGAAATGAGGGAACACACCTGTTCCCTAGAAATGCCATCATTACTGTAAAAATTACAGTGGATGTGAACCACCGCGTCAACTCAACAGTCGCAGCTTCAGCAAAATGGCGCTACCCACAAAGGCCCTAAAAGAGCCTTCATTAGGGCTTATAAGGGGGGGACTCCTGATATCAAGGCCCATTAAAGGCCTCAAGGCCCACTAAAAACCCAAAGACCTAAATAATTGCATCTTAGTTTATAGAACAGAAGTGTGCCTCGGCGCGAACAAGCGTCGATACCCCATTAGCATAACATAGAGCTGAGGCAAAGTATCGCAAATTAGTGGCCCTCGGCGCTACCCACCGCGCTTAAGCTGAGACATCATCCTTAGAACCCACGCCGATACTGACGCACTCATTATCTCTCCTCTGTCACATTAAATGCGATACTGACTGACAGAGAAGAATTATTTAATGCTCCAACGGCTGACAAAACCCCCGAGTGGCTTGCCACAAGTGCACCTCTTGCAGATGAGTCCCACATATCAACATTAAATGCAAGTCCTATAAATAGCAAGATAATCTCCTATTGTAGAGGTAACTATTATTCTATGAACACACGAAAACCACCTTTCTCATATATCTAACTTGATCGTCGGAGGGTCTTCGTCGCAAACACTTCCGGCCAGAGACTTGCTTTGCAGGACATCAAATTGGATATTCGAAGGCTAGAAGATTATTCTTGAAGGACATCACAACGTGATTTCGTAACTCACTTGACTTTCAAAAAATGCATCATTTTGATCCCTAAATGCCAAGTGCCAACTTTTGATTAAAGAGAGAAACTCAAATTAAATACATCTTTGAAAAGTTAAACCAACCAGAAGCTGAAACATAGCAATCAAAGAGTACATTTGTGCATTTTTGAAAGTTAAAGGGACTACAAGATCATTTTGAAAGTTCAGGGGGTAGAACGTTTTTTGAGACAAATTCAAGTACCTGGAGATGCACTAAGCATTATGAAGTTTACAAGAATAACGATGAATTAGAGAAAAAGAGAAAGAAGCAAAAGATTAAGTTTTCCATTATGAACTGGAAGAGTATCACAAAGAGAATACAGAGAAGAAGAATAGTTGAAAAAGGAAAAAGTGAATTCTGTTACAAGCTTAACAACAGCTATCCTTTTATGCATCGGTTATAAACTAAAGTTAACTAACTAACTCTAACATCCCACACAAGCTGAGCATCATTGAATGTGAATAAGACCTAATATGTTAACTTGATGTAGAAATCTGGTGAGTGTAGTGGTTTAGTCAGCAAATCTGCTAGTTGATTCTTTGTTGAAACAGACATTAAATGGATGATGCTAGCTTGAAGTTTAGCTATAACAAAGAGACAATCAATAGGAATATACTTTGTTCTTCCACAGAATGCTACATTTTTAGCAATATGAACATTATAGGAATTATCACAAAACAGAAGCGCTGGTGTTGAATATTGTATTTTGAAATCTCTCAACAAATAAATTATCCATTAGATCTCTGCAACAGTGGTTACCACCATACTCTGCATCTAATGATCTTTTAAAAATTATTTTTGGATTATGAGCAAATAAATAAAGTTTCGAAGGTTTTGAGTTCAGAAGCACAAATGTCTCAGAAGCGCTAAGATACCTCAGAGGAGGAAACGATCTCAGAAGAAGCATAAGACTTTAGAAGACTATTAAAGACTAAAATGCAGAAGCAATTCAACAGAAGTCCTTCTGAAGACGCAAAAGGGGGAACTTAGTCTTTTGACGCTAAAAGTCACGGGAGCTGTTCTCGCATTAAATGCCGCTGTGCGCCTTTGTACGTTAGCCTGAAAAGGATAAAAGTTGTTGGGATCTTAGGAACAAAAACATTTCTGCAAATCGCATACCCAGATAATCGTACAAATATGGGGCCCAAAATCATCCTGACAAGTGTGGCGCAGATTAAAATTGGACGTGCCTCTCAAACAGGATCCTTAACGAAAACTTGAGCAAGAGACAACGGGAAGATTTTCAATAAAATTCCAAGTTAAACGGAAACATTCTCTCTCCATATATATAAAAGGATGTTATCCGTATTGAAGAAGGTTTCCGAATTAATCTAATACTCAAGAGTGCAAACAATCATTCAAACTCATGAGAGGAAGGTACTCAACAAGATAAGAAGCTTGGAGCCTCAGATAAAGTTGGAAGTAACTTCTGTATTGGTATAGCTCGTAGAAGTAAAAGCTGTTGAAGGGTACTTCAGCCAAACTTTGTAAAAAGTTTTCTCTTCACCAAAAGAAGAGCACTTAGTGGATTAAATCTTGGACAGTAGATTCTAAGAACTAGATTAGGTAGAGGCTAAACCATGATAAAAATCACTATTTGCAATTTCTATACTCTGCATTATTTTTTGTGGTTAAAATAGATCACATTTAAAAATTAAAGCCTTAGAAAAGGGGATTCTGAGTAAAATATTTTTATTCAGAAGCATCTTCAGAAGCTAGTCTCAGCTATCTTTTGAAGTAACACATGAACTTGAAAAAGAGTCATTCACCCCCCTGACCTATTTTACACCCTACTAGGTTCAACAATTATGTTATGCTTTTTTACTTTCCTGGACACAAATGAATCTCTAGGAAATACAAAATAGACAATAATAGATTTCATGTTCTTTGTACAACTTCCCTAGTTAGAATTTGTAAAAGTCTTCATCTTTGTTTCTTTTGTTGTTGGATAAAAGACACCCAAAGTTGGCTTTCCCTTTAGATAACACAAGATCCTATGTATTGTTGTTAAATGACCTTCATATGGCTTGTCTTGATATTGAGAAAGCTGTTGAACTGCAAAGCTTATATCAGGCATTATGCTTGCCAAATATAGTAATTTTCCTATCAATTTCCTATACTCAGTATTATTTATTAGCTTTTCAGTTTTTAAAAGATAAGATTTACCCACAGAAATAGGTGTTGTAGCAGGTTCACAATCAATGAAATCATATTCATCAAGTAAATCCAATGTATATTTCCTTTGGTACAAGTGTATTCCACTGTTATTCCTAAAATTTCTATTCCAAGTATAAATTTAGGTTTTCCTAAATCTTTATGCTGAAGCAAACGTGCAAATAACACTTTGCCTCTTTAATAATAGCCTCACTATTGCTTGCTAACATCATCAACATAAATTGTTAAAGCAATGAAAATACCTGTATTTTCCTTTGTAAAAAGAGAAGGATCAACCATAAACTGTGCAAAACCTTGTTCTACCAGTGACTTTGTCAAACTTGAATTCCATTGTCGACTAGATTGCTTTGGCCCATATAATGACTTTGTTAATATGCAAACACGATGAACTAATGTACTTGAAAAACATTGAGGTAAATTCATATATATTTCTTCTTCTAAGTTTCCATACAAAAAAATTTATTGATATCTAACTGTTCAAGAAACTAATTGTTCTTTGCAGCCAATGTTAGAAGTACTCTTATAGTTATGATTTAAGCTACTAGTGAAAAGATTTCTAAATAATCTATGTCATTTTGTTGTGTGTATCCTTTTGCCACTAACCTAACCTTGTATCTCTCTATTGTACTATCTGCCTTTCTTTTAATTTTATACACAAATTCAAAACTTATGTGTTTTCTTATCAACATGCAGCTAAACAATTTCCCAAATCCTATTCTTTTCCAAAGCATCTAATTCATTTTGCATAGCCTCAACCCAATTTTTACTCTTAGAAGTAATGCTATACAATTTAGGTTCTACCTCAGCACTTACAGCCAAGGAATAAGTCCTATGTGAATCAGATAATGCATTATAAGACAGAACATTACATAAAGGATAGATTTTACCTTGTTCAAACTTTTCAGTAGAGCACAATGATATTCCTTTAAATATGCTAGTTGTTTGTGCTTTCTTTGCACTTTCTTTGTTATTTGTTGCTATACTTTATTATTTTTAGTTTCTGTATCACTTTCAACTATATTTTCATCTTCAGCAGCAGACATATCAGTAAAAAAATCATATGGAAAAAAATGATCATAATATTCACATTACGTAAAACAATAATTTAGTTTGTATTTAAACTGTAAAATTTGTATCCCTTAACACCATTTTCACAACCAATAAAGATTCTCATTTCAGCCCTATCTTGAAATTTAGTTATGTCTCTCATTAAAGTGGTAACATAAAAAAGACAATCAAATACTTTTAAATTATCATAATCGGGTGCCTTATTAATTAGCTTCTGAAAATAACATAAATCATTTAAGAGAGGAGTTAGAGTTCTATTTATAACATGTGCTGCATGATCAACATAATAAGGCCAAAAGGTTGTAGAGAATTTGTTGCCCTTCGTAATTGTCCATTGTATCGATTGCCCCATTTCTGATTGCCAGGGAGATTTCCAAATTAATTCCCAGAAGAATTAGCGTGATGATTTCCTTTGTTATAAAATTGACTTTCATTGTTAAATCCCTTCTAAGAAAAAGAAGTCACATCTTGCACATAAACTTCTTAATCCAATGTCATAAACTCTCTTTTGAATTGAAGAACAACAGAAAACACCATATTCATCGAAGGCAAAGGGTTCATTGCCATTAATTATGACTTAACATTCGAAAAAGGAGGATTAAGCCCTTTTAGAAAATGGATTACCAAGTTACTTTCTTGTTTCTTTCTAATTGAATTCTCAACATTGCAAAAGCACCGATCACATGTACACAGTGATGGGATTCAAACTGGTAAACTCATCCCACAAAATCTGTAACGAAGCGAAGTAATCCATGATAGTCTTGTTACCTTGCGCACTTGTAAATACTTATGTTTGAAGATCTGCAATACAATACACATCCGCTTGTACAAATCTTTCTTTTAAGTTCTCTCAAGTAACTTGGCTGTGTCAAAAACTATTACTGTTTACGCTACAGAGGCACTAAGAGACTTTAAAATCTAAGAAAGCACCATATTGTTTCACCTCCTCCAAAAATTGAACATCGGATCAGTAATGTTAGGCTTGCAAATGGTTCCGTCAATGAATTCCAGTTGACATTGATTCCATCTACATACTTCTTACCTAAGGATGATAATTCGAACGATCAATTGGAGGAGAAACCAAGATTAGAGAGGAGATTTCACTAGGATACAAGTAGTATGGGTTGTTTTCGTCAACCTTAAAAGTAATACGATTCACCATAGAAACTGCTTTTAGGTCAAAAGAAAATTGCGAGAGAAAAACAGAGAAATCGGAAAAGAAAGAAGAAATTCGCGGAAATTAAGATGAAGAAACTCGAATACCATGTGAAGTTTACCAGAGTAACAATTAATTAGAGAGAGTGAAAGAGAAGCAAAAGATTAAGTTTTCCATAGATGAATTGAAATAGAATTACAAAGAGAATACAAAGAAGATGAATATTTGAAAAAGAGAAAAAGTGATCTCTGTTAGAGCAAGTCCAACCCCATTTTAACATGCGAGGAATGGTTGAAGTTAACGATTCTTCATTTTTATTTCTCATTTTCAAAACAGAAAATTATTGAACTGTCCTTGCAAGCCTAACAACAGCATTAAACAAACTTTACATTATGATATTACTATCCTACCCTCCTGTACAACGGGTATAAACTAAAGTTAACTAACTAACTAACTCTAACAAGACAATTAAGTTAAATTACATCCATTCAAACTTGAATAATATTGAAATTCTGAAATAATAAAACACTGAAACACCTGAAAATTTTTGCAAATTTATTAACTAGTGTTTATATCACCTTAAAATCTATACACATTTGTTAACTAGAGTTTAAATTATTCAATGTAAAATAAAAATAAATTAAATAAACTAATTAGTTAAATGTCCAAAATATGAATTAACCAGAAAATGATTGATGGGATATTTTCCATTATCTAAATTTTTTGAGGTCGCAAGTTTAGCCCAATTTTCTTTGAACATGAAACAACGCCCAAATTTCCTGTTTATTTTCTAGTTTTATTTTAATTTAAGGCCCACAATTTTATTGATGAATGCCTTTTTTGTATAGATTGGATAACTAGTTGTTATTGTTTTGTCTTGGTTATGTTACTGTAAATTCCAATATAATCCACCATATAGTACTCGAGGCTTTTGCTATCATTATTTCTACCTAATTGCGGTTTCATTTAGAATCTTTTTTTTAACAGACATTCTATTACAGATTAACAATCAATCTTGAGGAATGGTAAAAAAAATCATTTTTAAGTTTTGTGGTGCATCATCTTGTTTTTGTATTTGGTCCGATGCGTTATATAGTTGTTGTGTTTTTAATATGTTATTTTTTTTTCATTCAATATGAGTTCATGGTATAGTTAATTATGTTTTCAAACCATAAACGCATTTTTCATTATAATACAGACAAAAAATATAAAAAATTTTATAGCAGAAAGATGTATCAATGATCTTTTTGTGTAAAATTGGTTAGATATATATACATGATCTAGGTTTTTGGGACCTATGGACGAGAAAAAAACCGGAACCCTATTAAGAAGTAAAAAGTATGAAAGTATATTTTCATTATTACTCTTAACAAAAAATTTAACAAAAACATGATAACTCATATTAGAATATAATGTTATAACAAAAAAAACTAAATATCAAAATAATCATGCAAGCAATGTTGATAAGCTTTTTTTACTTTAAAATATTTAATAATAATTTCCACATCAGTATTATCTAACATATATTTTTCAATACATAGAATGATGACAGCATTTATCTTCTTAATTTTGGAAAATTAATTTAGAAAAAAAAATTTAAAGAGATAAAAACGTAAATGAAATAATTGGTAAAACTTTAATGAAACTTAAAGCTAAGATTTATTACATTTTTATTAAAATGAACTCAAAACAAATAAAAATAAACGGTTGGCTTAATGCATCTACACCCCATGAACTTGTCCAGAAAGGGTTGTTACCACCCTGAACTTTGAAATGCGACAAATAGCTCCCTATACTTGTCTAAAACGCGTCATTTTACCCCCTTGTGCTAACCTGGCTTGCTACGTGGATGACCATCAAAATACACGCACGTGAAGTATGTTGTAAAATAAAAAATGAATAAAAAAATTCATAACATTCTAATTCTTACCATTCAAAATCTCTAATATATGCTCTTCATCTTCTTCAAAACTTCATTTCTATTCTAAATATTTTCTTCAATTAATCATAATATTATATTGATTCTTGGCCCGTCATTTTCATCTTCTTATTCTTGAAACTGATATTCTTACAAGGGGGTAAAGTAACGCGTTTTAGACAAGTACAAGGGGCTATATGTCACATTTCAAAGTTCAAGGTGGCAACAGCTCTTTTTGGACAAGTTCAGGGGGGTGCAGATGCATTAAGCCTAAATGGTTCATCATCATTGTTGTTATCATGCATATTATCTCCTCAGTCTCCTCTTTTTTTTCCATTTATTTATTAAACTAAAAGACGTCATTGTTATAAAAGGAACTCTTTATTTGAACTATAATTCTAAAACCTTGAACGGTAATCCTTTATGCACGTGTTTAGGAACGACAATCCCGCACCTGAGGTTAGTTGGGAGTTGCAATGTCTTGGGCCTGTGAAGGCTCATATTTTTTTTATGATTATGTGTTTTAAGAAAAGGCCTAATGCATCTTGAACCCCCTGAACTTGTCCCTAAACTCCGGATTCCCCCCTGAACTTTGACATGTTCTTGATACCCCCCTGAACTTGTCCCTAAACTTTGAAATGTTCTCAATTCCCCCTCCCTGAACTTGTCCCTAAACTCTGGATTCCCCCTTGAACTTTGAAATGTTCTCAAAGCCCCCTTGAACTTGTCTAAACTTTTTCAATTTCCCCCTGAACTTGACTAAACCGCACTCCATCACCCCCTCTATTTGATTTGACCAAGTTTGGTCGTGTGTTTGTAAAAAATGCACGATGACGTGGAAGTTCAATTGAAAAAATCATTCCACGTGTTCTCCATGTCAATTAATAAATAGAATTCTATAGGACCCAGTAGGGTGATAGAATAGGTCAGAAGGGGGTGAATGACCCTTTTTCGAGTTCACTGTTTACTTCAAAAGGTTGGTTTTGAAGATGCTTCTAAGTAAATATTCTATACTCAGAATTCCCTTTATATATTTAAGTGTTTCAGATGCGGAATTAAATAAATTAAAAAATATAGCAGAGTAAGAAAATATGCAAACAGGGATTTTTAGCTTGGTTCAGCCTCTGCCTAATCCAGTCTTTGGAATCTCTTATCCAAGATTTAATTCACTAGTGGCTTTTCTTCTGGTGAAAAGCAAACCCTTTACAGCTTGTAACTGAAGTTCCTTCCAACAGTCCGGCCTATGATGAGCTATACCAATACAGTAGTACCGTCCTTCTGTATCTAAGGCTCTGAGCTTCTTCTCTCTTAAGTACCTTCCTTATGAGATTGTCAAGTTCCCTCACACTAACTTACCCTTAGCTTAGAGTGATCAATAGTAGTTTATAGAAAAACAATTTTGTGAGCTTCTGAACTTTGTTTCAGTTACCTCAAATACAAACAAGTAAGATTTGAATGTTTGCTAGAAGAGGATTGCAAGTGGTAATGAGAATTTTGTTCACTCTTTAATTCTTTTCGTTAATTCGGCAACCTTCTTTAATGGCGGAAATCATCCTTTTATAGAGGGAGAGAATGTTTCTGTTGATTTTAGACCGTTGCCAAGAAACCTTCCGTTGTCTCTCAATCTTGTTTCCGTTAACAATCCGTTAGAGTTGCTCGTCCAATTTTGACCCGCACCATGCTGTGCCAGGTTGATTTGGGGACCCACTTTGTACGGTGAATGTAGATCAGATTTGCAGAAATGTTTTTGTTCCTGATTTCACAACAAATTTTGTCTTGTAGTAGACTTGGAGACAGAGCGCGCTGCGGCATTAAATGCAGGGTTAGCTTTCTTGACTTTTAGCATCGAAAGATTGAGTTGACCTTTGCAGTTCATCAGAGGGGCTTCTTGAGGTTTTGAGTCTTTGAGTGTTCTTCTGGTCTTTTAATTATTACTTCTAAGAAACCACAGCCCTACTAACGTATCCTGGTGCTTCTGAGGCAACTTGCTTCTGAACTCAGAACTTACAAAACTATTTTAGCTTCAGAATCCAACAAATTCAAATTACGAAATTAAAATCCAAATTTGAATTGTCATTTAATAAAAGAAAAATCAAAATAAAGAAAAATCAAAATTCAATATATTTGAACTCCCCTTTATTAAAGTTTTCACTGTTTCTCTTTCAAAAAAGTGATTTCGTCAGTTTCGTATTCCTCATTCATGAATAAGAGAAATTTGTAAAGAGAAATCTGATTCGAGTGTTAAATAAATGAAGAAATTTCGGGATTTGGAATTTTGTAATGTTAGAATATTAACATTGAGATATCTATTTCTTTTTTAATTTTTTAAATATATTTTTTCATTCACGCGCTCATGGTTGTTGGTCCACTCACGCAACTTGCCACGTTGGATTGAGAGGGTGTTGGAACATGTTTAGACAAGTTCAGGGGGGCATTGAGAACATTTCAAAGTTCAGGGAGGAATCCGGAGTTTAGGGACAAGTTCAGGGGGGGCATTGAGAACATTTCAAAGTTTAGGGGGGGTAATCCGGAGTTTAGGGACAAGTTCAGGGGGGCATTAAGAACATTTCAAAGTTCAGGGGGTAATCCGAAGTTTATGGACAAGTTCAGGGGGTTCAAGATGGATTGGGCCTTAATAAAATGAAATTCGTTATTGGCCAAAGGGCCTAGAACACTTTTTTTTTTGTTTAATTCATTTTTTCCATTTGTTCCTCTTGTTTCAATTTCCATTTGTCTTCGTAGAGCATCTTTAGTAGCTTATCTATTCTACAAATTGTCTTAACAAAAAGATTGAAATACACAATCAATTAGAAAATGCATATTTAGTAGTTTATGTAGCCTCTTTAACATCTCAGGCCATACTTCCCAGTCCCAAATAACAGCTCATGAATGGACTTTATTAAAAAGTTTGCTTTCCAAAAAAATTCAACTCATTCATGTTGAGTTTCTCTTTATTCTCATAATAATGGTTGGTGAAAAAAATTCTTGCAATTTAAATAAGGTCAACTCTGATATTCTTGATTCTATTCTTCTTCCTCTTGTTGTCTTATTCTAGATTTTTGTTATACTACTATTAGTTGTGTATACTGGATTTAATCTTTAGCCTTGCCCCATCAACCGATTTTGGCTAAATTTGATCACAAGGTTTCAGCCTCTTTGCTAATTCATTCTTTCGTACTTCCTCATTAACATTATGTTGCGAAATTTTGTTGTGATTAATTGCATTTATATTTTCTTCTCTGTATTTTTACTCTCATTGGTAAAATTACTCAAAGAATGGATTCTAACACACTAAGGTTTATTATATCTTTTGATTACGATAATTTGCTCTTGAGTTTTTGTTACTAGGATCTTTTTTATTTGTCATTTCCAAGATTAACATAGCAAATGTCTAATCTAAAAACTCACATACAAATCACGTATATAATGTTAAACAAAATTGTGTTCTACAATTTTTTTAAGGGTGTTCTAAAAATTTATTTACAAGATCAATTTTAGATTTCATGGTTTAGTTTCATTAGGTAAAATAATATGTATTGAAGATTACCTCAATTAAGTGAGTTATTTTTTCTAAAGGAATTATATGATGTCACTTTAGCCTCAATTAAGGAGCAACCAATGTTTTGTGTCGAATAGTAAAAATATACTTTATTTTATTATTTATATAGTTTTTAAAGGATCCAATATATTGTTGGGCATGGAACCACGAAAAAAAAGCTAAATAATATCGGACCATATCATGTACTATTTTTTGAAAGGCCATCCCTCTAAAATCAATTTTTGGTTATACGTGAAACACAAATCAGAATTTCAAAACCCTATCTACTTGAAAACTGCTATAATCGTGCTCTGATCGTGCACTCGACTCTGCTCCTCCTCTCCGACGCGGCCGCATCTTGACTCCTCCTCTACGTCGTCATTGCTAACTGCCGATGGTTAATTATACTGTTGATGCGACGAGCTGCATCAGACATGGTTGCAATGAAGGCAACAGAAATAAGCTTGAATTTGCCAACTCCAATCTGTAATTCGACTTCATTTCGGCTGTCGGTGAACCATTATCACAAACTACATTTGCTCAACTGTATAGGTATATATAAAATTTCATGGATTCGGATTGCAAGTTTCTAAGATGCGATGAAATTGCTCAATATATAACTTCCATCATCCATCAAAGATAATGAATTCCTTCTTTTTCTTCTTCTCCTTTTATTTTGCTTTAACACAACAGAGATTTATGTATA
>CATIWQ010255857.1:0-26905 GCA_949673415.1 Euphorbia schlechtendalii | reverse complement strand
ATTTAAATTAACAACTTTAAAATCTTCGATGTTTTAATTAGGCCACACGGGCCTCGCTAAAATCAAATCGAACATATGTGATATCCCCTGTGCTAACCTTTGTGGATGCAGGTTAGATGTATGTTTAGGATTTTAATTTTCCTTCAGGTATTGCATTTTCATTTTTTGGGAAATGTAATTAATAGGGTAGCGAGCAGTTGCATCCCCCGATTTTTGAAAGCCTTGTAATTTTTATTTTCCGCATTTACTTACCGCTTTGTGGATGGTTTATTACTCCGCTTTGTGGATGTTTTATTATATTGCAATACGTGAATCATGCATATAAAGTCTAAAAACGACCTAAGTGAGAATATGCATAACTAAGAAAATACGGTTTTCTGTAGATGTAATATAATGTGATCACTTAAGAAATAAGCAACTTATCCCGGACCTGAATCTCTGTGTCTTAGTGGGCCGTCCCCCGGACGTTAAGCCTCACAGGACTCTAATTCCTGGAAAGAGCTAATCCAGGTGGTGACTCCACACTAAGAGACGATAGATTCCGGTTCGAACCGATCTATAATATTTTTCGCTCTCTCTTGTCAACCTTATTCCCGGGTCCTCAACCCGGTGCTACCTTTTTCAAACATCCCAGTGGACCGCTTCTATGAAATCGCGCCCTCTCGGCTCACCGCTCCGTGTCGCCCGCTCACAGCTACCAACCTTGCTTTGTAGCGAACATTAGTCTTGTCAGGAAATCCATCTTTCTTTGCATAGACCCATTTGCTCCCAATTGCCTTCTTTCCCTTCAGAAGGCTAGCTAGCTTCCATGTCTGATTCTTCTGAAGGGATTGCATTTCTTCAAGCATGACATTCCTCCACTTTTCTTTTTCTTAACTTCTTACTGCTTCTCTATAAGTGATACGGATGTCATCATTTATGATTAGAGATGCATAAGCCACCATGTCAACAAAGTGAGCAGGCTTTCTGTTCTTTACGGCTTTCTCAATACAATTGGATCAAGTTGCTGTGGAGGTTCTTGTGTTTGAACCTCTTCCTCGTCCGACTCCTCATCTACCACAGGAGATTCTTCATTTGCTGGGCTAATCACATTCCTTTCAAACTCCACTTGCTTTGGAGTACCATCTGATGTTACCTTCCTTAATATGGTAGATTCATCAAAAGTAACATCCCTGCTAATGATTCTCTTCTTAGTCTCTAGGCACCAAAGATGAAATCCCTTTACTCCTGAGGCGATCCCTAAGAAAATAGCTTTCTTTGCTCGAGGATCCAACTTTGATTCCTTCACATGATAATATGTAGTAGAGCTAAATATGTGTAAGGAATCATAGTCTATAGCAGGTTTTCCAGAACATTTCTCAAGTGGCATTATACCACCAATAGCACTAGATGGTAGGCGATTGATGAGGTGACTTGCATATGTAATAGCTTCTGCCCAAAACTGCTTACCCAATCCAGCATTGGACAACATACATCGAACTTTCTCCAGTAAGGTGCGGTTCATGCATTCTGACACTTCGTTTTGTTGTGGTATATGCCTGACTGTGAAGTGTCTGACAATGCGGCTTTCTTCGTAAGCTTTCGTAAATGGATCACTCTTGTATTCTCCACCGTTGTCTGTTCAGAGATGTTTGATCTTTCGTCCCATCTGAGTTTCCATCTTATTTTTCCATTTAAGGAAAATTCCAAACACTTCATCTTTTTTCTTCATAGTATACACCCAAATTCCCCGGGAAAAGTCATCAACAAAGGTGACATAGTAGTGCTTCCCTCCAAGTGAAGCTGTCTTAGAAGGTCCCCATACATCAGAGTGCACATAGTCCAAAATACCTTTAGTATCATGGATTGCAGTTCCAAATCTCACCCTTGTATTTTTCCCTTTGATACAATGCTCACAAAAGTCCAATTTGCAAACTTGGGCATCTTTCAACAATCCTTGCTTCACTAAAAGATTTAAGGATTTCTCACTAGCATGTCCCAAGCGCATATGCCACAATTTGGCTACTTCTAGCTCTTTCTCATCATAAGAGGCCATTGCTGCAGTTCCAATAATATTAGTACCTAGGTAATGGTACAACCTATTATTCTTTCGAACTCCTTTCAACACCACCAATGCACCAGAAATTATCTTCATTACTCTATCTTTTTCTTGCACTTTGAAACCCTTTTCTTCTAAGGATCCAACAGAAATGAGAGGAACATCTTTCAATGTTCTGATTGATCCATCTTGATTCTTCAATCGAATGGAACCAATCCCATGTGTGGTGATAGGGGAATCATTTTCTGTGTAAACAACACCATCTTCTAGTTCTTTAAAATCACAAAACCACTCTCGATTAGGACACATATGATAACTGCATCCTGAATCAAGTATCCAAACACTAGAAGAACTAAAAGAAGCTCCTACAGCAAGTGAACAATATGAGTTATCATCGTGCTCAGCCACTGCAACAATCTTTCTTTTGTCGGATTGACCTTTCTTCTTCAACTTAGGATAATCTTTCCTCCAATGCCCCTTTTCATGACAAAAGGCATATTCATCTTTGCCTAACTTGGACTTTGACTTTGATCGTTGCTTCTTCCCTTTCGCTTGGCTCCCTTAGCATCCTCTAAAAATCAAAGCTTCATTAGGTCCACTTGAGTTTTCCTTTTTATCCTTCCTCCTTAATTCATAGCTGTACAAAGCTCCACAGACTTCACTAAGAGTTACAGCTGCCTTCCCATGAAGTAGAGTTGTTTCAAGAAACTCAAACTCCTCTAGAAGGGATCCTAACAGCATCAAAGCGAGATCCTCATCTTCAAATATCACATCCAGGTTTAACAAATCAGAAACCAACTGATTAAAGTTATTGATGTGATCGTTCATTGTGGTACCAAGAGTGTGCGTGAATCGAAACAGCCTTTTCTTCATGTAAAGCTTATTCTGACTACTCTTCTTCAAGAACTTTTCCTCAAGTGATGTCATTAACTTATGAGTAGCAGTCACCTTGTGTAATGCATACTTCTGTTCTCTGGATAAGCATGACCAAATTGTACCACAAGCCAAGCGATTGAGGGTCTTCCATTCTGCTTCTCCCATCTCATCTGGTTTCTCTCCTTCTAGAGTAACATCTAGACCTTGTTAAAATAAAGCATCTAGAACCTCACTTTGCCACATGCCGAAATGACCGCTCCCATCGAATATTTCCACCACCAATCTGGAATTTGCTCCAACAGTTCTCTGTAGAATGCTTGAAGAAGCATTTGAAGTGGATAGAATGCTTGAAGAAGCATTTGAAGTGGATGACTTTACTCCGACTGGATTTTCTTCCATTTCAGCTCAATTCGAAAAAACACAAGTAATAATATTTCTCGAGTATTAACTAGAAAAATTCCCAGGTAAATGGTCAAGTCACAAACAGTCTCAGTTAAATACCATTTTCCTTAGGCTCTTATCGCTTGGTGGCAGAATTTTTCCAATTACTCAAGACAATATATTATGTAAGATTTTCCCAAAAGAGTGTTTTTAACAATAATTTTAAAAATTTGCTATTACCAATTAATTTCCAAAAGCCCAGAAGTAAGAAAATTTTCTGATGTGCCACTATAGTAACTTATAGCGCACAGAGCATAGTATTTTTCCTAACCAAGCTCTGATACCAATTGTTGCGGAAACGACTAGCAAATTATAAAATTAATGCAAAAAATCAAATAGAGAGAACACCAAAATTTAACGATGTTCAGCCAATTATGCCTACGTCCTCCGACTCTACCAAATTAATATTTCACTTGAAGAAATATTATAAGAGAGATTTAGAAGATACAATTGCCTTAAGAATGAGGAAGGCTAATTGTTTTTGGGATGAAATTTGAAGTGAAGGGTTTAGGCCTATTTATACTAAAATCAAGCCACCCACCCATTAATGATCAACCACTCCATTTGACAAATTTGCCAATCAAGTTAGACTTTGTTACTTGTAATTACATTCATCTTTGTCCTTATAAAGTTAAAAGGTACTTTCTTTATTTCTCAACTTCATTATTTTGGCTTTTGTGGAGAATACTCATGGAATATGAATCGTGAAATCAATTATCAAACCATTTTTGTTGGAATCTGTTTGTTGTTCATCTATTGATTTTTTTTTCCTGATCAAGTTCATCATCTCCTATAGTTAGCCACCTTCATTTTCTTACTCTAAGGTACTTTCTTTATTCTTACTGTTTCATTTCTAGAATAAATCATGATTTGCATTATTTATATGTTACTTAAAATGATTCACTTAAGTTAAGGTTTAATGCATTAACACCCCCCTTAAAGTTAGCTTAGAAAATCGGATGTCACCCTAAAGTTACAGAAGGTCCAGATACACCCCTTAAGTTGGCAATTTTGAACAAGTTAACCTCCCTCAATGTCACGTGTTAGAATATGTTTGGTTTGACTTTTCAAAGATATCATTTATATGTTTTTCTCTCTCTCCAACTAGAAGTTGACATATGGTATTGATGGGGCTAACTGGTGCATTTTTGCCAAGTTAAGAGGGGTAACTAGTCATTTTGAAAGTTGAGGGTGATATCTAGTTTTCTAAGCCAACTTTAGGGGGTGTTGATGCATTTGACCCTTAAGTTAATTTATACAGTACATAAGGGATGGATGAGAGTTAAACGCATTGTCAACAAATTCAACCAAAGCAAAATCGAATTCCAGGTAAGTTTATTTTATTTATCTTGCTATATAAAATTGTTAACTATTTAATCAGATAATTTAATTAATTAAAATATTTTTTATTTTAGTTGATTCTTCATAAGAGATATTGATGTCATTGATAATAACAGTAATACATTAGTTAATCGAACTCTTGTTAATGATAACTTAATGGGAATGATGGTTAATAATGAATGAGGCATATGATTTGTGTAATGAGTATGTAATCAAAAAGGGTTTTAGTGTGAAAAGAAAAAAAATTATATATGTAATGAGAAAATTAAACACTAAGTGAAATTCGTATCAAGGAATATAGGTGCTCAAAAGTAGGTACATTAACTGAAGGTAGCTCTTCATCAAAAGGTGTTCGTGATAAATTGTAACAAAAAGTAATTGCAAAGCAATGATTAGGTTTAAGATCGAGGAGGATGTATGGATTGTTAATCACTAATTTGTAGTTGAGCATAATCATGAGCTTGCTTCACCTTCTAAAATATATCTATTGAGATCTGATAGAGCAATAACTGCACCAAAAGCTAACCTTATCAATTCAATGGTAAATGGCAGTATAAGGACAACAAATGTTTCTTCACATATACATGGGGAAGCTGGGGGAAATGAAAATGTTGGATTTATTAGGATAGATTGTTATAATGAAGTGAATAAGCAAAAGATGCTAACAATTGAAGCTAGGGATGCATACAGTTTAATTACATATTTTAAAAAGCAAGAAGCTCTTGATTTAATGTTTTCCAATGATATTCAGGTTGATCAAGAAAATAGATTGACTAACTTTTTCCGGAGGGATGAAAAATCATCGGTTGATTATGATTTTTTTGTGATGGTGTAATATTTGATGCAACCTATCGGAAAAATAAATATAATCTTGTTTGTGCTCCTTTTTTTGGCTTGAACCATTATCGCCAAATATTATGTTTGGGTGTGCTTTTTTACTCGATGAAAAAATTGAGTCATTTGTTTGGCTTTCAAGTCATTTTTGAGTTTATGGGAGGGAAAGCACCAAAGACTATCTTTACTGATCAAGATCAAGTGATGACCAATGTAATTGGAAACATTTTTCCAAAGACTTGTCATCATTTATGTTTATGGCATATGGCAAATCATTTTCCATCACATTTGCGTGGTTCAAATTCAAATTTTAAGTTTTAAACTTTTTTCAAGAAGTATTTATATAGTTGTGAATTAGAAAATGAGTTTCAATATACTTGGGAAAAAATGTTGGATACATTTGTTCTCAAAGAATATAGTTGGTTGCAAAAGTTGTATACTCTATGCAATAAGTGGAATATGACTTTATCTAATGATAACTTTTCAGCTAGACTTTTATCGATCCAGAGGAGCGAAAGTACTAATAGCTTTATGGGAGTATTAGCTAGCAGAACAACTTCCCTCACCCAATTTTTAATTGTATTAGAGAAAATGGTTGAAAGATGACGTTCGACTGAGATTGAAGAAGAGTTTTGGTGTAGCAATAGAAAACTTAAAGTGTCCGTTAAAAATAATGAGATATTAAATCATGCTTTACATGTTTATACTTACAAAAATTTTAAGATATTTGAAGATGAATTCAATTATGAAATTGGGTTTATGTGGATAGAAGTATCTTGTATGGATAACGTGTATATGTTCCACGTGAAAGTGGATGAGAATTCAAAAGTTTGTCAGGTTAGATTAGACATGTCTACGATGGAAATGTTCGCCACTTTTCTACTGATAAGTTCAATAACTTGTTCGCAAGATTTTGGCTATACTCGTTTCGAAAGGCTTATCCCCAGTAACGGTGCCAAAAACTTTTTCGCGTTATAGTATAGGTGTTGTCAATACCACTTATCAAATAGAAAAATGATGATAACTACAAGTATACAGTTGCGATGTAGTTTTAAAAGATATCGATCCCACAGGGAAGGAACCAGCTCTAAAGATCAACAAGAGAAATGTAACAAAAGATAATAAAATAAATGATATTATTTTAGTTGGGTAGGATGGGATATAATGGTGGATAAATGTAGATATATCAGAGTAGAAGAAATCAATATAGATTATCCCTACCAACAAGTATAGCAAAGAAAACATGAAAAATCAACAACGATATTATTTACGCTAGACTAAGTTAACAAATTCGGTTCTATATATTCAGATATTCAATTATTCACCGCAGAGCAACACATGAAATGAATTTTCCAAATCTAGTGCAAATGAATTAAGATGATAATATAAACCTGGATAACAATACTACTATGCTTAGTACAAGTCGCTCTCACATAGCCATATTTAGCAAGTTACCATTCCAAAAATGTTGGCTCACTAAACAGCCTTATAATCACAAATCTAGTGATTATACACAATCTTGTTAACCCCGAAACTACTCTTAAAGTTAACTCAAAAGCATATAACTTGATTAATATAAAAGTCTCAACATGAAATATGCATTATGATACATAGATATATCATAAATTTCGAAATAGAAAGTATAAGTAGAAAGCAAAGCAAAGTTGTAAGGTATGCAAGTGAAAGCTAAAGTTGATCAAACTATATCCACTCTTTTATGGGAGTCATCAATTCCCACAATTCCTGCGTCTACTTTGAATTCGGTCTCGACTCATACGGAACCTCTGCTAGGATGCTATTCTTTGTGAATATCAAACAAACGAATATTGAAGAATGAAAACTTTTATTGATAAGTGATTTGCTGTTACACTTATACAACAATCGCTCAAATATGTAGAGAAATCTAGTGATCAAAATAAGGTTCGAATCACTTATACATTTTCTCGCTATCTTAGAATGAAAAGAACTCTAAACAATTTTTCTCTCTATTTAAACACCATTTATGCCACTCTCACTCTCTCTACCACCCATTCCATGAAATTTGTGAGGTTTGGAGCCCTATTTATAGAGTATGAAAGGTTGCGTCTATCCATATGAAGAGTTATGTCCATTGGCAAAAGATTGCATCACTTCATTGTGATTGGTTAAGTTGATTTGATATTATCCACAATGGAAAGGCAACTTTTCATGATTGGTTGACTTCCAAAAGGTATCTTTTCATTTGGTGGTTGATGGCAGCTGATCATTCTTATCTGGTGGTTAATAGTTCAGAAGAGTTGATTAAAAAACCGTCAGAGTCGTGACTGCGAAGTACATGTCACGACCGTGAATACTTGGTTGGTAACTTTTTGTTATGAAGAATACTAAGTAATGACCGTGAATGGTTGTCATGATCATGAATTGTGTTTTTCTTCAGAATCCTTCTTGTAACTTTATCGATCTTCGACAGCTTTGATCCTAACCCAAATCCTTAAGTTCCATGCATCTTTTTGCACCTTTTTCACTTTTTTTTCATAGATTTTCAACTTTAATCATTTTACTTCCAAGATTTACCTAGTACCTGCATTTGCATAAAAAACAACTACATACCATGTGAAATCATTTATATGAAGTATAAAAATGACTTAAACTATGGTGTTTAATGTGTAAAATTATTATGATAATAAGTGTAATTATACACTTATCAGTAAGTGTCTCAATTTTGAATGATGTTAAACTAATATCTAAAAATAATAAGTTTCTTACTAATGCATCCATCAATATAAAGAAACTTTATTTTTATGAAACTGTTCAAATCAAGAAATGTTTTTCATTAATGATTCAATTTAAGTTGCCTCGGAAATATATGTGCCAAGGTGTGAATGATCCTATTTACGATAACCACGAAATAATTTATATGAATTGATTTCAGGTGGAGAATATGGTTCTACTTCATGATCTTGAACTGAACTTGCACTTAATAAGGTTACACGCTCGATGGAAAAGATTTATATCTATTGCTACTAATGTTATTTATCATTGTGTAGTGAATCAAATGTTAGGAAATTAATAAGATCTTTCTTCTCAAAGCATTTTATAAAGGTTTCCGAGCATTGGTTCCTAAGGATTTATTCTTTGAGAAATCAAGCTCTGAGCAGTAACGAGGTAGCGGCAATGTTAGGCTAACGACATTAAATAAAAACACTACTACGAGGTAGCCTATTGTTAAGCATGACTCAAGCCTAACTCCTTTTATTTTAATTTCAGTTTTGTTCATTAATTTGGTTTCGTTTTGTGTTGAAAGGGTAGTGTTAAGCATGACTCAAATCTAACCTCCTTTGTTTTAATTTCAGTCATTTTCTTTATTTTAATTTTTTTTATTTTAAAAGGACAATAGAGTAATGCTAAAACTGTCTTCAATTTTGGTTCTAGTCTGATACTGTTATTCTATTTTTGCAGCAAGGGTGTTAAGCTTTCATGGTGCATTTTTAATTTGGAGCTATGCGGATTGAATAGTGATGAATTGTGACAATACCCTTAGCCCCTTACAAAATCAGATGATTTCATTATCGCACTAGCTCGTTCATTCGCAATAGCCTACTTAAGCCGCCTCACACATCCTCCTCCGCCAAGTTTTAGACTTCTATGCTTTTATCTTACATTCTTTTTATATTTTGAGCATAAATGAGGACAATTCTGCTTTAAAGTAAGGGGGAGGGTGATAAATCTTGCTACTACTATTATACTGCTGTTTGTTTTCAAGCAAACTAAAAATTTTGATTTTTGATTAAAGACATGATGAAATTTAGGTAAAAGAATACAAAGGATAGATAAAATGAACTAGTACCCAAGTTGATTAAGCTAACTGAAATTTTAAAATGAAGAGCCGATTTGAGAAATAATCTACCTAATCAATTAAAATCTGAAATTTACCTAGTAAAGTCTCATTTTGTACTCAATTAGTTGATCGATTTAAAATACATTTCCTTCTATACATGTGTTAATTTGGTGGTTTTGTTTTCCGCCTTGAGTGTAGAAGAAAAAGTATTACTCGGTTAGCAACCGGGTGATGACTCTTATATAGTATTTTTTTTCATTTTTGTTTTAGAAGGGAAAAAATTGCTGGGCTAGCAACTGGGTGATGCGTTACCCATAGGATGGCTA
The DNA here is from genome assembly GCA_949673415.1 of Euphorbia schlechtendalii. Lineage (NCBI taxonomy): Eukaryota > Viridiplantae > Streptophyta > Magnoliopsida > Malpighiales > Euphorbiaceae > Euphorbia > Euphorbia schlechtendalii. The sequence goes on along the minus strand of CATIWQ010255857.1, from coordinate 17,232 downwards.
GAAGGAAGAGTTGTGCTCGGCTAGCAACCGGGTGTCATCTCTTCCATAGGATTTTAATTTTCGCAAATAAAGAAGAAAAAAAGTAAAAAAAATATTAATAGAATTGTGAAAAAGAAAAAAAAAGAGAAGAAAAATAAAAAAATATATGCGTCTATGGATCCCACCGAACAAAACATATAATAAGCTTGGAATCATTTTGGCTTTTAACTCTTGAAAAAGATTGAGCTCTGAGCTAGGTGAAATACTTTCTTAAGGAAATTAATAAGTTAGGTGTTTAGAGCTTAAAAAGGAATTCTATCAAATTTTTTGTGAAAAAATTCACATTTTAGGAGATTGACATGTGTGCCACTATTGGCAAAGGATTCCCTTTATAAGAGAAACCCAATGTGATAATCTTCGGTTGGCCAGATTTGCTTGTAGAATTCCATAGGCACAACAAGGCCCTCTTCATTAGGGTCCAAATCTTTTGTCAAGTAATCCCATGCATGATGATGGACAATGGGTCTTCCCTTAATCTTTGTCCTTTTAAATTCCTTCTTCATTTAGGCTTTAATGAGTCAAAGCTTTCCAAATCCACTACCATCATCTATGCTTACAATGACACTAAGAGGGGGGTAATCGGAATTTTTCAAGTAGAAGAATTATGGGGGAAGTGAAAGCATAAGTGACTTTTATTGTGCTAAACATCCCGGTCACCTACTCTCTACTTTTGGGTGGTCCTTGGATCCATTTTATCGGTGATGTTCCTTCCACCCTCTACCAAAGATCAAACTATACTATGATGGCAAGGTCATCACCATTGAGGCTGATAAAGAATCTCTCTTAACCATTGCGACATTTGAAGAGAATAAGTATGGGCTTTGTGTTGCGCTATAAGAAAAGGGGAGAAGAAATTCCCCTCTAGATATCTCCATTTCTAGAAGAACATGGGGAAATTGATGAAGTGATTCAACTATACTACTCTAGGTAAGGGATTGTGCAAGAACCACCAAGTCATCCTAAAGGCCATTAATCCAAATCCTCTTATCCCTGGATTTAGAGTTGGCTTTGTCCAACCACGTAACAAAGTATACAAAAAGTTAATTTTCTATAATATGGTGAGTGTTTTCGATTATGGACAAGCACCGTATAAGGGGAAATCAGAGCCAGTGGAGCATGAGGGCTAGATGTGGCTTGAATTTGAAATCTTCAACTATGTTTTAATCTATGAAAATTATTGCATGTTAGGACAAGAGGTTCCTTATGAGGAAGCCCCTGTCTCCTCTGCTCTTGCCACAAATAGTGAGAAAGGGAAAGAAGTGATGGAAGTAGATGAATGTGATGAAACTTCCAATGACATAATAAATGATCATCCTCCCAATCCCATGGATGATGAAATCAAAGTTGATGTGGTTTCCCTCACTAAGTCCCTTGATATTCTTATTAGAAAGAAATGGAAAGGGGTACAGACCAAGGGAGGCCCCATTGCTATAACCATTAAAAAATTGGCCAATGCTATAACCAAGGATGAGAAAAGGAGTAATATAAAGTTTAGCCAAATTCAAGAGATGAGTTTGGCCCTTGACCTCGAGGGCATGATGATTGATTCACCTATTAAGCCAACTAAGGGCAACCCTCCTTCAGTTACTCCTTTCTCCTTCCTAGTCACCACTCCTTATGGCGAGAGCTTCTCATTCGCTCCTCTTTCTATCAAAGCATTAACTGCTCATTGTGTTTTTCTTTCATCTTCTACTCCTCCTCTCTGTGGACCCCTCACTCATCCTCCAACTCCTATACCTGAAATTGCTCTAGTGATAGATGTTGCTAGTGATAAGCCATGCCTACTACTACTACTCTATGGATTGATACTCAACCTGCCTATCCGCCAGCTATGCTAAAGATCAAGGTAAGCGCAGATCTAAGGGCTACTCAAGAGGATGCAACTAAAGAAGACCCTTCACATGTGGAGGATGAAAATGAAGATGGCGTAATTTTTAATATCTCTAGTATTTATAATGTAAACAACTCAAACTTTAGGCATTTTATGAAATGAAAAACCTAAACTTTGCTTACTTGTTTGATTTTCTACCTGAATGTAACCATGCATTCATGTCAGTCCACTCCTAATGTCTTTAGCATTCATGATTTTTCTTCACATAAAATCAACTCTGGTACTACTGAATCAATTGAAATGGTAACAATATCCAATGATTTAAACCCTAGTGAAAAGAGAGAGATTGAAAATTAAAAAATTCATATTTAACTGAAATTCAGGCCGGTGAAGCAGGAATTGCATCAACTACGTTCGAAATGGGCAGATAAAGTTAAGGAAAAAGTGGTGAAGTAACTAAAATCCAAGTTCCTCTATGTGATTGAATATCCAACATGGCTAGAAAACATCGTCCTTATGGCTAAGAAGGATGGGAAAGTAAAGGTATGTGTGTACTCCAGAGATCCGAACAAGGCATCACCAAAGGATGACTTCTCGTTGCCGATATTGATGTGTTAGTGGATAGTGCAACCGAGGCCACAATGTACTCCTCTATAGATGGATTCTCAGGCTATAACTAGATTCTCATGGTTATTGTTGACAAATTCAAAATGGCTTTCATAATCGAGTGGGGTGTGTGTAGCTACAAAGTCATGCCATTTGGGTTGACAAATGCTGGCAGAACTTATGAGTAGGTTGTGATGAATTTTCTCCATGACATGATCCATAAGGAGGTCAAAGTCTATATTGATGATGTGTTGGTCAAGTTGGGAACTAGAGAAGAGCATCCTAAAGCTATTGGACTGTTTTGTCACAAGGATAGAGAAGTATAATTTAGGCCTTAATTCAAAGAAATGTGTTTTTGGTGTGAGATCTAGCAAACTGCTAGGGAAAATAGTGATTCAAAGGTGGATAGAGATTGATCTAGATAAGATAAAGGTTATCTGTGACATGCCAGCTCCAAGGATAAATTACGAAATGATATCATTTATAAGATCGCTTTAGTACGTTAATCGGTTCATAGCTCGACAGACTACCACTTGTGAGTCAATATTCAAGCCACTAAAAAAGAAATAGCCTGTTATCTAGAATTATCAGTGTTAGCTAGCCTTTGATAGAATCAAGACTTACTTGATCAATTCGTTGGTCCTTAAATCGTTGACTCATGGAAAGCCTCTCATCCTCTATCTTGATAGGGAGGAGTGTTTAATAAGGGCAATGCTTGTCCAACAATAAGATGATAGGCTCGATCATACAATGTATTACTTGAGTAAGAATTTTTTCTCGAGTATGAAAGCTGATACATGATTATTGAGAAAACCTGTGCGACTATGGTTTGGCTCACAAAAAAGCTACGACATTATTTCTAGTCTCAAAGAAGTCAAGTAGTGGCTTGGATTGATCCTATAAAATATCTATGCCAATATTTGACATTAGCCAATAAAGATCTCCCAATGGCTGCTTCTTCTCTCTACATTAAACATTGAATATACCACCAACAAAGTGATTTAAGGCTGAGCATTCGGTGAATTCCACGCCAATCAAGCCCTATTCCAACTATATTATTTTTGTTAGACATGATGTATACCCTAGAGGTAATTAGGGCGATATACCTTAATTAGTTATAATGTACAAACAATTTCATATTATTATTAATATTAATAAAGGAATCTTTGTTGTTTATCAATGTTTGTTTAATTTAATGTATCTCACCGGTATCATGAATATGTTGTATTATATATAGGAATTGATAAGACAAAGTCCGTGACTACTTCATAGCGTAAAAGTGCAAGGACATAGTGGGAGCTATGTGGTGTGAGAACTGTACACACTCTTTACTATGAATAATCTAAATATCCCTAGTAATAGTTTAACTGAGACTGGACATCAATGAAGCAGACAGACTAACATGTGTAAGCTTACTCCTTGGATTATATCCAAGCAGCCGATCTCACGAGCTGAAGGTGGTACCTTGAGTTAACACATGAATGTATTCGGGTAATACATTCAGACAGTTATAAGATAGACACTCGAAAATAACTATATCCATGTGTTGGTGTCATGTCTTATTGCAGTAGTAGTACAAGCATCCTCAGACCTAAGATATTAGTTACCTTATGTAGGAGTTACTATACTTTGGGTCAAACTTATTAATACCCTAGCGATCAGGATGATACGGGTGATTATGGGTATAGTGATGATCACATATTGGTAAGCCGAGTAGTCAAGATGGGATCCATCGGTCCTCATATAGTGACATAATCGAAGATGTACCTTAGGGCCCCTTGTTGAAGAGACACACTCATAAACCTCTCATCAGAGTATAAGATTGATATAACAGGTTTCTAGTCAATCTTGATACATTATGGCGAGTGTTATTCTTCATGAACAAGTCTAATTCCAGAATAGCTATGGCTATTACATGAGCTAACACTTAATCCAAGCTCAATAAATTGGATGGTAATTAATTCTATGGAAGGAGTGTATTGTATTGGTTACTACTACAGAAATGGATCCAGTCACAGGCACGTGATGTTTTAAGTATCGGGGGATCATATGCCTTTGTTAGAAAGCCCATTTGATCGTGTAGAGCTATTGGGTTTCATATCGGTTTGGAACACTAAGCCTAAAGGTTCCTAGATGAAAAGCCAAGTTTAAGTTAACCTTTAGCGGTTTTATACTTAGGGATCCTATGAGGTCACACACTTTGAGTCTTTACCGGACTAAGTAAAGAACCTACAGACTAGCTCTATGTTGAGAATATTGAGGATGTCAAATTCGTTCGATGAATTATCAATTTGTTGGACAAGATTAATAATTAAAAGGATTAAAGGAGAAATTGGGAAAATTGTACTGAGTGGAGCAAGGGAATTTTTCTCATTGCGAGTGGGACCTAAATGAACATGGGTTGTTCAGAGTGGGGACCTGCATGGTTGCCCCGTGAGTTAAAAAGCTCGCAGGTCGCTAGCCCATGAGTTAGGCCAGTGTGTGGTAGCGGGCAAACAGCGCTTGCGCGGGCCTGCTGTGTAGGCCCATAGCGTAGCCTATAAGCTAGGCTTGCAAGAGAGCCTAGAAGGCCCATCTTGTGATGCAAGGCAAGACCATTAGTGCTAACCTTACACAGAAATCGCATAACCTGTATGAGGGCTATCCGTGGGTCAGCCCACAGATCCTAGGGATCCGCGCAGTTGTGGGATAGGGTGTTCCCTATCCCACATTTAACAAAAGGGGAGCTTTCAACTCCCCTTCTCCCTATAAATAGCTGACCCCTTCCTCTTTATTCACCACTTTAGCTCAGGCTTTCTCTTTCAGTTTGACATCTTTTCTTATCAAGATTTTGAAAGATCCTCCACGAGTTTCTCTAAGAGATAAAGAATTCTTTAGAAGGCTTTTTCTATTTTGAAATGAGCCTTTTCTATTACTATTTTCAGGTTGGTCTTCAAGCGGTCTAGAAGTTGTTGTCTACCAATGGGTTCTACCTCAACGAAAGTTTTGGTCGATAAAGATCTATGTGGATCAATCGTAGAGGCTATCCTAGTTTAGAGCCTAGTGCTAATGGAGTTATACCTAATTTCTCTAAGGGAAAGCCGCATCCAAAAGTGAGAAGCATGCGACAACTGGTAATGTTCTTAACTTAGATTCTAGGTTTATTTTGTAAGTTTTATAAACCTATTAGCATCTATGGAAAGTTTCAACTGAGATTATATCAATCGTGGTGTGCTTAGGAGGTCTTTTAGAGTTAATTTAAAGTTTTTGAAATTCCACCTTTCAATGGTGGATGTTCAATTACTATCTTGATTAACCAGCAGTGGTTCAGAGCCTACCTTATACTATGCATGGTTGATTATAATGTGTTAAAATTTATATTTCTATTAATTGATTAAAGTATGTTATGAATGACTTAGCTTTCAATTTCTTGTTATAGAAAATGATGTGATAACTAGATTAAAGTTTTACTCAAACTTTGTCTAGGTGATTATCATATAAATTAGCAATGTTTTACCACACGTGTAAATGCTTTAAATTGAGGGTCATCCCATACTTCACTCAATTAATGAATGAAATCTTTAAATCATAGTTGTCCATTGTGTAACAAATCAAAGTGCTCGTGGTTATTTTCGCAAGGATTGGACTTCGCTGCTCATTTACTTTAAGGGAGCCTCCCTACCTAGAAATCTCCATCGGTATTAGGTTCAAGTGTACCCAAGTGACTTTTATGACTTAGTTAATTTCTAGTATGGGAATTGAATTCCACATATGGTTTTATAAACATGGTTTAAGTTGTTAAATTAAAACTTATAGACATAGGTGCAAGAACTTAAACATGGACCTTATGTGTTTTGCATGCTATGTGGAGTCTTAGCATAATGGAATAATTATGATGTACCAGTCTTGAGCTTGTTCCCTTAGAGTTAATAATTCCAAATACCCCAGAATTATTATTATCATAATCATATCCATCATATAAGACCTAGACTATGGCAAGACCGGTGAGACCATTGGCACCAATAAAATCCCTACAATAATATTGAGGTGGTAGATTATCTTCCCATCATAAGTCGTGATATGAACCTTATTAATAGATGTAAGAACATCTACAACATGCTTTCCTTCAACATGTGTTTGGTTATGAGACTAAATGGTGTTAATGCCTTAACCAAAATGGATTAGTTATCCATATCATTGGAGCTAATGCCAGATTGGAGACACATTTGAGGAGTCATACAATTGGGTACGCACGTCTCGAGAAAGAGAACTCAAATAGATTAGCAATTTCATGGGATTTAAATGGATGGGTTCCAACCATGTTTGTCTTGTTATGGTTTGACCTGCTATAGTGGGGGTCATGATGAGTAGCTATGGATGCTACCTACTAAGGAAAATTGGTTGGACCAAATTTCTCGAATTTAAATAGAAGGGGCTATTTGAATGTCGAGAAAATAGTAAGAATTATGTGTTTAATTAATGTATTAAATGCATATACATATACTAATGTCTAAACAATTTCTATGTTATATCTAGGTTGAACATGAATCCAAACATAAATCTTCGTCTGATACTTGACAATAAGTTAACAAGGATCAATTTTGACGATTGGTTCAAGGCCCTTGGAAATGAGCTTAAGAGGAGCAACATGGATTATGTTTTGGATAATCCTGAACTAGTTAATCTTGATGCTGAGGCTTCTATCCAAGAGAAAGAGTCATATCTTAAGTATAAGAAGGATGCTTTTGTGGTGTCACTTATGATGCTCGAAACCATGACCTTGAAGCTTAAGAAACAGCCTGATGGTATGGAACTAAAATCAATGTTGATCCATCTCAAAGGAATTCATGAGGGTATGAAGATTGAATGGAATGAGATATTAAAATTCTTCTATACCTCTAGGAGAAATGATGGGATCCTTGCCTTTGAGCGTTGCATTGAATATTCTGAGTATTCAAAGAGAATAGCTCGGATTGGAATTGAAAGAAATTTCAAGTATGACATTCAAACTATGATTGAAAATCTGTTTGATAAATATTCAGCCTTCGTGAAAGATTATCTTATGTAAAGAAAGACTAACAAGATATCTGAGTTTATTAAGAAACTTAGATGTTTTGAAGAAGCTCTTAAAGCTAGAGGAATGGGTACCTTAGCAAGTAAGACTTGCATAAAATGCAAAGGTTTAAAACCTACCAAGAAGAAGGTAGAAAATGTGATCATAGAAAAGGAAAAGCCCAACGGAATATGTTTCTTGTGTGGAAGGCCCGGACATTGAAATGTGATTGCAAAGCTCTAATTTCTAAACAAGTGAAGAAGAAGCCAAGTGAGGCATCTACTTTAGGTATGTTCTGCTGGTTAATCAAAACAGTAATTGGAACACGCAAAGGTTGCAAGGTGGGATTTCAAAACTTAAATTTAACCAAAGGATCTCCTAAGCATGCCATGATTGATATAACTTAAGTTAAAATGTTCCATAGATGCTTTTAAGTTTATAAATTATATAAAAGAAACCTAGCATCTAAAGATTAAAGCATTACCAGTTGATGGGTGCTTGATCTCTCTTTTGGTAGCAGCATTCCCTTTGAGCAATTTCGATAGCACCAGCTTCCAAACTAAGAGAGCCTCTATCACTTGATCCACACGGATCTTTACCGACCAAAACCTTGATGAGGAAGAACTCGTCGATTGACAGCAGCTGCTAGACTACTCATAAATCAACCTGAAAACCAAACTTGAAAGCTCACTTAAACTTAGAGCCTTCTAAAAGAACTCTTCAATTGGTTTAGAGGATCTCGCACAATAAAAGAAGAGGAGAGTAGAAATCAAAGAGAAAATAAGATCAAAGCTTTTATGTGTGTTAGAATAATGAGATTTGAAGCCTATTTATAAGGAAAGGGGGAGTGATAAACTCCTGTTAAAACTCTACATGGAATGGGATAAATCCCATCCCATGTCTAGCAAGTCAACCACGTGGGTATAGTACCTGCTGGTTTCCACAAGGCAAGCCATAGAGGGCTTGCCTTCTACCACAAGCTGTGACTTGTGGGCCTTCTGAATGGCCACGCTTGCGGGCTTGCAAGTAGGTATTGTAAGCGCACCTGAGTTGCCCCTGCGTGCTAGCGACCCACTAGTCCATTGGCTCGCGGGGTAGCCATGCAGACCCCACTTTGAATAACACGTGTTCTATTTGGGGCCCACTCGCAACGGGAAAAAAAATCCCTTGCTCACTTTGTGAAACCTTTTCCCTATTTTCTCATAATTCCTTTTAATTATTAATTTGGTTAAACCAATTAATATTCTTCTCGCTGATTTCACAACTTGTATTTTCGGTGCAGACCCAATCCATAGGTTCTTTACATGGTCCGATAAAAATCCAAAGTGTGTGGCCTCATTGGATCCCAAAGTATAGAGCTGCTAGAGGTTAACCTAGGCTTAGCTTCCCATCCAGGAACCTTTAGGCTCAATGTTCTATACCCTTATGGAACCTGATAGCTCCAGATGATCAAATGGGCTTTCTAGCAAAGGCATATGATCCCTCGATACTTGAAACGTCACGTGCTTGTGACTTGATCTGATTCTACAGTAATGAACAGTACAATACACTCCTTCCATTAGGTTAATTACCATCTAGTTTATTCTTCTTGGATTAAGTGTCAGCTCATGTAATAGCCGTAGCTATCCTGGAATTAGACTTGTTAACGAAGAACAACACTTAGCCATTTTATCTCTTGATCGATCAGAAACTCGTTCCATCAATCTTATGCTCTGATCAGAGTTTTATGAGTGTGTCACTTAAACAAGGGGCCCTAAGGTACATCTCCATTATATTACTATATCAGGAGCGATGGATCCCATCTTGACTACAAAACTTACCAACATGTGATCATCATTATACCTTTAATCACCCCTATCATCTTGATCGCCAGGCTATGAGTAAGTATAACCCAAAGTATAGCAACTCCTACATAAGACAATCGGTATCTTAGGTCTAAGAATACTCGTACAGCTACTTTAATAAAACATGACACCTTCATTAATAAAACAGCTACTTTAATAATAACACATGGATATAGTTATTTTCGAGTATTTATCTTATAGCTGTCTCAAATGTACTACCCGAATACATTCATTAGTTAACTCAAGGTACCACCTTCAACATGTAAGATCGATTACTTGGATCTAATCCAAGGAGTAAGCTTACACATGCTAGTCTATGCGCTCCATTGATGTCCAATCTCAATAAAACTATGACTAGAGATATTTAGACTATTCATAGTAACATGTATATGCAGTTCGCACTCCACATAGCTCCCACTATGTCCTTGCACTTTTATGCTATGAATTAGTCACTGACTTTGTTTAATCAATGCGCATATATACACTAAAACATATATGATACCAGCAAGATACAATAAATAGAAAGCACTGATAAGTAACAAAGATGCCTTGATTATTATTAATAATTCAAAATTGTTTGTACAATATAGCTAATAAAGATATATAGCCCTAATTGCCTCTAGGGTATACATCATGTATAACATGTTCATGATAGAGAGTTTCTTTACAGTTCCTTATAAGTCTACATGGGTATTGGATAATGGTTGTGGTACTCATATTTTTACTTCTTGCAGGGGTTACGAAACAGTAGGAGACTTGCAAAGAGGGAAATGCACTTAAGAGTTGGAAATTGAGCATGGGTTGCTACAACAGCTGTAGGGACATATAACCTTCGTTTGCCTAGTGTCCTAGTTTTAATTTTGAACAATTAGTACTGTCATTAAGAAAATTATGTAGCACGTTTATCAATAAAGTGATTTGAGATTTTATTTTCTAATAATAATTGTCAAATTCAATGCAATTATGTTCATTATTCTTATGCAATATTTGTCGATGGAATTTATGTTCTATATACTAAAATTGCAATTCTAAATATGAACATTTTTAAGAAATCCAGATTAGATAATGATAAATTCTCATACTAATGGCATTGTAGTCTAGGCCATATAAATGAGTCTCACTTAACTAACTTACACAAATATGGTGACTTGGGCCTAATGGAATGGGAATCCTATGGGGCGTGCGAACCTTGTTTAAAGGGAAAGCATGCCACTAGTACATTGGAAATAATACATTCTGATGTATGTGGCCTAATGAGTGTTAAGACTCATGAGGGTTTCATCTACTTCATAACCTTTATCGACGATAACTCACGATACGGTTATTTGTACCTTATGAGGCACAAGTTTAAAAGTTTTGAAAAATTCAAAGAATTCAGAATTGAAGTAGAGAAACAGCTTAGGAAAATTATCAAGACCCTTCAATCTAATCAAAGTGGGGAATACTTAAGCCAAGAGTTTCAGGATTATCTAAGGGATAATGGTATTTTATCCTAGTGGACACCTCCTTATACACCCTAACATAATGGAGTGTCCGAAAGGAGAAATCAAACACTACTTGATATGGTTCGATTCATGATGAGCCAAGCAGAACTCAGAAGATCCTTTTGGGGTTATGCACTTGAGAGCCCAATTTATATTCTCAATAGAGTGCCCTCGAAATCTATTGATCAAACATCATATGAATTGTGCTATGGTAAGAAACTAGCTCTTTCTCACTTGAGAGTTTGGGGGTGTCCATCTTATGTGAAGTGGATAAGTTCAAATAAGCTAGGTGCTAAGTTTGATAGGTATCTGTTTGCAGGTTATCCTAAGGAGACTGTGGGTTATACGTTTTATGATCCTAAGGAACAAAAAGTCCTTGTTTCTATAAATGCTCAATTCCTCGAGAAGGAGCATATACTTGTGGAAGCTAGTGGGAGCAATCTTGAGTTAGGCACTCAAGAATATAAAATAGACAATCAACTTGTTGCTCCTACACCTATTACACAAGAAAGTGTAAGCATGGAACAGATTATTATAACACCGATATTGTGTAGGTCAAGTCGGGCTCTAATCACCCCTAAGCGATACGGGTTTCTCATCATTGATGATAAACATCTCTTCCTTATGGAAGATGATGAGCCTAAGACTTACAAAGAGACAATGGAAGGCTCACAGTATAATAAATGGTTCATAGTCATGAGGTTAGAGATGGACTCCATGTACGAAAATCATGTTTGGAACTTGATAGATGCTCCAAGTGGGATTAAACCCATTGGATGCAAATGGGTATTCAAGAAGAAAACTAACATGGATGGTAATATAATTACCTATAAAGCAAGGCTGGTTGCAAAAGGTTATAGTAAAAAAGAAGGCATTAACTATAATGAAACCTTTTCACCAGTGGCCATGCTATAGTCTATCAAGATACTCCTTGACATCACCTCTCATTACAATTATGAGATTTGGTAGATAGATGTAAAAATAGCATTCCTCAACGAGAATCTGGATAGGGATGTGTATATAGCACAACCCAAGGGTTTTATATACAAGGATGCCATGAAGGTATGCAAGGTGCAGAATTCCATTTATGGACTTAAGCAAGCATCGAGGAGTTGGAATATAAGGTTTGACGAGATAATCTGAGAAATTGGTTTTGTGTCATACGCTAATGAGCCTTGTATATATAAAAAGGCTAGTGGGGGTGCGATTGTTTTCTTTATATTATATGTCGATGACATATTAATGATAGGAAACGATGCTCCTTTTCTTCAGACAGTGAAGTCATGGTTGTCAAAGAACATGAAAGACATTGGAGAAGTAGCTTTTATACTTGGTATAAAGATCTACCGAGATAGATCCAAAAGGCTACTAGGTCTTTCAGAAAGTACATACATAGATAAGGTTTTGGCTAGATTTATCCTTAAGCAGTTAAGAAAGGGTTATCTCCCAATGTCTCACGGGATTAATCTTTTTTAGTGTCCGAGAACACAAGAGGAGAGACTGTAGATGAATAGAATGCCTTATGCCTCAATGATAGGATCCATCATGTATGCTATGGTATGCACTCGGCCTTACATCTCACTTGCATTGAGCGTCATGAGCTGATTTCAATCTAACCCAAGTGAGAAGAACTAGATGGCCATTAAAATTATCCTTAAGTACTTACGTAGGACTAAGGATATGTTTTTGGTATATGGATGATTATAAGGTCTTTGAGGTTGTAATGTTAGGTTAGGGTCACGGGTAGGATATGGAGGATATTTTTGTGTGAGAATATCTTGTAGAAGAGAGAGAGTTGATATTTACACCAACCTTCCTTGAGATGAGAAGATCTTGTAGAAAGCTTTTCTTCTATTTTTTTGCATGAGACCTCGTTGTTGAATATTTATGAAGCTTTTCTTGAATTGATCATGACAGTCACAAAAAATCTTTATTCCTATGTAAAATCTACTACTACCTGAAATAAAAAAACTAAAATTATTCTTTTTTTCATTTTTCTTTTTGATTTTTTGAGATTAAAATGAAACAATGGTTACAAACAAAAACAATGATATTCATGAGAATTGTACCCATTGAGTAGACTTCTATCCAAAAGCTCTTGTTCCTTCCTTTTGTTGCTCTCTTTCTTGTATGATGAGGATATCTTATCTCTAATTATGTTCCGACTACGGTTTAATTGATGGTAATCTATTACTAAAAGATCTGAGAGTATTTTAGGGAAATCAAAGTGAAGGATTTGGGCTTGTAATGTGGTGTACGAAATAAAAGGCTTAATGACTCTAAGGGGTTTATCTAAGGGTTGTTGAAAGGGTAGGCTATTTGGTTAGAGGGTAATCCTGTTGGTTAATTAAGATAAGTATTGAACATGCAAGATAGCAAGGTGGAATTTCAAAACTTAAAACTAACCTAAGGATCTCCTAAGCATGCCCTCATTAATATAATCTAAGTTAAAACATTCCATAGATGCTTTTAGGTTTACAAAACTTATAAAAGAAACCTAGCATCTAAGATAGAGCATTACCAGTTGATGTGTGATTTCTCTCTTTTGGTAGTGGTGTTCCCATTGAGTAATTTGGCAACACATCGTTAGCACGAGCTTCCAAACTAGGAGAGCCTCTATTATTGATCCACATGGATCTTCACTAATAAGGGGCCTAAGGTACATCTCCCGTTACACCACTATATCAGGAGAGATGGATCCCATCTTGACTACTCGGCTTACCAACATATGATCATTATTATACCCGTAATCACCTGTGTCATCCTGATTGCCAGGGTATGAATAAGTATGACCCAAATTATAGCAACTCCTATATAAGGTAACCAGTTTCTCAGGTTTGAGGATACTTATACTGCTACTGCAATAAGACTTGACACCAACACATGGATATAGTTATTTCCAAGTGTTTGTATTATATCGATCTACTAGTATTACCCGAATACATCCATGTGTTAACTCAAGGTACCACCTTCAGCTCACGAGATCGGCTACTTGGATTTGATCCAAGGAGTAAGCCTACACATGCTAATTTGTCCGCTCCATTGATATCCAGTTTCAATGAAACTATGACTAGGGATATTTAGACTATTCAAAGTAACACGTATGTGCAGTTCTCACTCTACATAGCTCCCACTATGTCCTTGCACTTTTACGCTATGAAGTAGTTAAGGACTGTCTTATCAATGCGCATATACATAATACTATACATATATGATACCAGCGAGATACTTAAATAAATAAGAAAACAATGATAAGCAACAAAGATGCCTTAATTATTATTAATAATAATCCGAAACCGTTTGTACATTAATACTAATGAAGACATATCACCTGAATTACCTCAAGGGCATACATCATGACTAACAAATCCTAATGCCTTAATCTTCCAATGCAAGTTCTTATCATTAATGTGATCTCAAAATGACTAACAAGCATTGCATGTATCTTCCATGGCAAGTTCTAGCTAATGAAACAAGGTCTTGCCCACTCAACGAGAATAAAGAAACGATATATATAATGAAGAAACGGCTTAAATTCTTACCAAAATAAGGGTATGCTACTTATCTAGGTACATAGTTGAAAGATTAAAAATTTTCAAACTTCACATGCTTTAAAAGGTTAAATAATCAAGCTCCATTAAAATTTCTCAAAAATACTATCATTGCAATCTACATCTTTACCTTTGACTATAGAATTCCAATTTATTCACAATTTAGAGGTTAAAATAATAGAAGAGTAGTCAAACAAAGTCGATTTATAAAGTAGCTCACAAGTTCAAGTAGAAGTAGTGAAGGTCTTCTAGCGGAAAATTTAACCACATTTTCAACAAATCATGCATAATTAAATTTAATTAGTAGCATTGAAGAACTTTAAATCAGATTTTCAAAATATCCCTTCCCCCACACTTAAAACATGCTTTGCCCTCAAAGCATTGAAGAATGAAATACAAATAGAAGAGGAAGGGTCTTCTAAATCAGAGAAGGAAAGGTCTTTTGAATCAAAAATATTAGGGAAAGAAAACTTGTGTACCGTACACCATTGAGAGGGATAATGGGAGAGTTCTAGGATAACCTCGAGGTCTTCCTAGAATTTGCTTCACTTGGTGCGTGAAGAGAGCACAGCTACAAGACTTTCTCTGTGTTGTGCTAGGAGGAATTTCTCCTCCATAGCTTCAGGTTTTTCTATATCAAGGTAAGGTTTCAATAGCTGGCCATTAACCTTGAAGGTCGAATCCTTTTTATTTGAGATTTCTATTGCACCATGGGAAAGACCTTCACCATAGAATATGGACCTGTCCATCTAGAGTGAAGTTTGGAAACAAATTCAAACAAGAGTTAAACAATAAAACTTGTTGACCAGGAAGAACTCCTTAACCTGAATCCTTTTATTATGCCAAGCTTTCGTCTTTTATTTGTAATGCATGGAATACTCAAAGCTGATAATCTAAACTCTTCTAGTTCATTAAGCTGTAATTTCCTAGCCTCTCCCACTTTAGTCCTGTCAAAATTAAAACCCCCAAAGCTTTAAATTCAAGCTCAATCGAAGATGAAAATACTTCCCATAAAGTAGCAGAAATGGTGACATGCCAATGGGGGTTTTGGATGTTGTCCTATAAGCCCATAAGGTGTTGTCTAGCTTGATAGACAAATCCTTTCTAGAATTGCTAACGATTTTTTCAAGAATGTGTGTGATCTCCCTATTGGAGACCTTGGCTTGCAACAAGTTTAAGGGTGATAAAGGGTAGAAATCCTATGTACAACTCCATATTTAGATAAAAACTTTTCAAAAATGGAGTTACAGAAGTGAGTACCTTGATCGCTTATTATAGCTCTAGGATAACCAAACCTGGAAATGATCTTTAAATATTTACCACACATTTTACATGATTAGTCAGGCTTGCAATAGCCTCAACCCACTTACTCACATAATCAACCACCAAAAGGATATATTTGTTTCCATTTGAATTAGGGAAGGGTCCCATGAAATCAATGCCCTAAACATTAAAGATCTAGCATATGGAGTTCTTTGCAGAAATATTCCCCGTTCTTTAACATTCATTGCATTGGGAAACTAATTGATGACTATCTTTGAAGATCATTGGCCAATAGAATCCACACTCCAAGACCTTCACAGTAGTTCTGGTTGTACCAAAGTGACCACCAACTTCGGTAGAATGACATATTTTTAAGATTGGCTCAAACTCTTCTTCAAAAACATACCTTCTAATTATTTGATCTACACAAAGCTTAAACAAAAAAGGTTCTTCCCATAAATAATTTTTAAGTTTAGCAAAGAATCTCTTCTTTTAAGCATATGTCATATAACTTGGTGCAATCTTACATGCAAGGAAATTGGCAATATCAGCAAACCAAGGGGAAGATCTTACTACATATAACTATTCATCAAGGGAGGTCTCGGATATTACCTTATCCCCATGAAGGTCTTCTCATGGAATTCTCAAAAGGTGGTTTGCCACAACATTATCACAACCTTTCTTATCCTTGATTTCTAAGTCAAATTCTTGAAGTAATAAAAGCCATCTGATCAAACATGGTTTTACAATCTTTCTTGGACAACAAGTACTTCAAGGCTACTGTGAGCACGGGATTTTGTACCATCTCACACATTCAATGATGACGGCTTTTCGGGATATTTATCCTTGAATCACACATTTTTTTACCGTCCGACGATCTTCAAATGGGAGTCTTCCTCATCTCTAAATTTAAAAGGATTTTTCTAATATTTCTCCTTTAATTCAGAAATTAACTAAAAAATATAAAAATACACAAAAAAAATTTGAAAACACCACCGAAAATCGGATTTGGAGCCTACCTCTCCGATATTTGGCGAGCCACGGCTCGCTAGAGAGGCTGGCCAACCTCGCCAGACCCTGGCGAGGCAGCCTCGCCAAAGAGGTTGGTGATCTTGCCAACGAGTTTGGCAAGGTCACCAAACTCTTTGGTAACCCCGCCAAACTTTTTTGCCTTTTTTGAATTTTCCGGGATTTTTCTATAAATAGTCGAACATTTTTGGATTGAGGGGGTTTGAAAAATCAGATAAAAATTCTTCTTTTCAGAACAAAGAACACTACAACTAAACTTTCTTCATTTCTTCTAATATTTTCTTAAATCCAAAACACCTTTGGATCCCAAACTTCTTCATCTTAAAATCAAATTTCTTCATCTAGTTTTCTTCAAAATATTGATAAGTGTATAATTACACTTATTATTATACAAATTGTATACAATAAACATTGTAGTTTTAGTCATTTTTATACTTCATATAAAAGATTTCACGTGGTATGTAGTTATTTTTTATGCAAATGCATATACTAGGTAAATCTTGGGAGTAAAATGAGCTAAAGTGGAATTCTATGAAAAAAGAGTGAAAAAGGT
>CATIWQ010255855.1:0-38383 GCA_949673415.1 Euphorbia schlechtendalii | reverse complement strand
CAACATTTTTGGAATGGTAACTTGCTAAATATGGCTATGTGAGAGCGACCCGTACTAAGCATAGTATTGATGTTGTCCAGGATTATATAATAGTCTTATCTCATTTGCGCTAGGATTAGAAAAGTTATTTCATGTGTTGCTCTGCGACGAATCATTGAACATCTAAGTTTGTTGAACCAGGTTTGTTAGATTAGTCTAGTGCATCGTAATATCTTTTTTGAACTTGCATGTTTTCTCTGCTATACTTGTTCGAAGTGAAAATCTATGTATTTAGAGTCTCTCATCTATTACATCTATATTTACTCAACTTTTCATTCTGATCTTCCCTTTCCAAAAAAATCTCAAAACCATTTTTATTTTCTTTTTATTCTACTTCTCTATTTGATCTTTAGAACTAGTTCTTCCCTGTAGGATCGATATCTTTTAAAACTACATCACAACTATATACTTGCAGTTATCATCAATTTTCTATTTGATAAGAGGTACTGACAACACTTATACTTTACGTGAACAAGTTTTTGGCACCATTGATATATAGCCGAATCTTATGAACAAACTATTAAACTTATCAGTGGAAAAGTGGCGAACAGTCACATTACTTAATGAAAATAATGGGACCTTTTCATTTCATGAGATTTAATCACAGCATGAAATCTTGAATTATTGACTTATTACCACACGGGTGATTTGGTTTCTTCATCACATCATTCCACTCACACTGCCCCACGGATAGAGTGTGGATCTCGAATCCACCCTCAAGGGTTGGACTTTCATTCACTCATCCTTATCACCTTATCTAATAATTAACGCTTCGATTTTATTTGATTAACAAAATTTTACCTTGCATCATGGCACGTTAACTCTTTGTGTACACAGCCATAACATTAACACTTCACGCATCAATCATGCATCATAAATCTAATATGCATACTTTGATAATCTTCTCGTGTACTTCAACCAAGAAAAAGTCTTTCTACCAGAAGGCTTGGAATAGATCTTCTCATCGATTACTCCGCATTCCTCCAATCACGACCACTCTGGAAGGGGTTCCGTACACAGACTCTAGTGAAGACTCGGGTTCAGAATCAGAACAACACACTTTGTTCAGTTTCAGTGGTATAGCCAACTCACGGGAAGAAAATGTGGGGGAAGAGCAGACTCTTGTTGCGGGACAAAATCCACAAATAAACCAATTATCGATGAGCGCCAAGATTGTGACCGCCATGAACGCATTTGCAAATAGTGACCAGTTTGCATCACTCATCAACCGTCACACCAGAACTGGGCAGCCCAAATAGAGGGCCAATGATGTGGTGCCCAATCCAAACGTCAGTAGTACAGCTTTACCTGGGGGGCCATCCTCTTCTGCTTAATGTTCCCAACCTCTAATACAATCGCTCCCACTTACTATCAGTTCTTGGTGGGACAAGACTAGCCACAAGTTGGTTATACCATGTATGATTTTGGAAACACTTCTCAGCCAAAGGTTGGTGGCCAATTCTTCCCCAGATAGCTAGGTCAAACCTCTTTTGCACTAAGAGTAGTGGGGCCGATGAAGATCAAGCCCTCCTCTAGCTACATTCCATTCATCCAAAGGATGATTCAACCTTTAGTTCTATGTTGGGGTGCTCCTTCTCAGATGTTCCAATTCTAGGGGTAGTAACATTTGAGGACTTAGTATGGTGGTTACTCAGGAACACTGAACAACATCCTCTAGTAGCCGGGGATGGAAGAACTATGGCAGCAGTTCTTAACCACCCATTTATGGATGATAAGTGTATAATTACACTTATTATCATGAAATTTTCTATCATTAAACATATGGTTTTGTTTCATTTAATACTTCATATAAAAGATTTCATGTGGTGTGTAGTTGTTTTTTATGCAAATGCAGAAACTAGGTAAATCTTGGAATTAAAATGAACAAAAGTGGAATTCTATGGAAAAAGAGTGAGAAAGGTGCAAAAAGATGCTTGAAACTTAAGGAATTGGCAAAGGATAGAAGATGTCAAATATCGGTAGAAATCGCAAAGAGGAATCATGTGAAAATGGCATGTCACGATTATGACACATATATCGCGGTCATGACTTTTTAACATTTACAATAGAAAGTTACCAACCAAGTATTCACGGTTGTGAAATACATTCGCGGTCTCGACCTTGATGATTTTTTATCAACTCTTCTCTTCTTTCAACCACCGGATAAGAACGATCGACCGCCATCAACTACCAATCGAAAAGACACCTTTTGGAAGTCAACCAATCATGAAAAGGTGCCTTTCCATTGTGGATGAGGATGAATCTTTACAT
This sequence comes from Euphorbia schlechtendalii, assembly GCA_949673415.1. NCBI lineage: Eukaryota > Viridiplantae > Streptophyta > Magnoliopsida > Malpighiales > Euphorbiaceae > Euphorbia > Euphorbia schlechtendalii. Next base: position 36,073 of record CATIWQ010255855.1, on the reverse strand, counting down.
CCAATCAAAATGAAGCGATGCAACTCTTCGCCAATGGACGTGACTCTTCGTTTGGATAGACGCAACCCTTCACACTCTATAAATAGGCTCCTAACTCAACCAATTATGTGGTAATTTTGTATGCATAGATTGAGAGTAGAAATTATATAGATTTGGCTACGTTCAAAGTCTTAGCGAGAAAAATGTATAAGTGATTCGATTTCTATTTCGATCATTATATTTCTACACAAATTCCAGCATTTGTTGTATGAGTGTAATTGCAAAGCACTTATCAATAAAATTTTTCATTCTTCAAAATTCTATTATTCCAAATCCACAAAGAATAGCATCCTAGCAGAGGTTCCGTACAAGTCAAGATTGGATTCAAAGTGGACGCAGGAATTGCGGGAATTTATGACTCCTATTAAAGAGTGGATACAATTTGATCAACTTTAGCTTTCACTTGCATACCTTACAACTTTACTTTGTTTTCTACTTATACTTTCTATTTCAAAGTTTATGATATGTCTATGTGTCGTAACGAGTATTTCATCTTGCATCATTTATATTAATCAAGTTATATCCTTTCGAGTTAACTTTAAGAGTGATTTTGGGGTTAACAAGATTGTGTATAATCAATGGATCTGTGATTATAATGCTGTTAAGTGAGCCAACATTTTTGGAATGGTAACTTGCTAAATATGGCTATGTGAGAGTGACCCGTACTAAGCATAGTAATATTGTTATCCAGGTTTTTATAAGTGTCATAATTCATTTACCCTAGACTTGGAAAAGTTATCTCATGTGTTACTCTGCAGTGAATTATTGAATATTAGGACATCTAGAACTGTATTTGTTGAAGTTATCTAGTGTACGAAATATTCTTGATGATTTTGCATGTTTTTGTCTGCTAAACTTGTTCTTAGGAAATATCTATATATTTTACATCTTCTCTAGTCTGTTCATACATCTGTCTATCATCCAAACATCCAAATCCCTCCAATAAAAATTCACTACTTTCATTTACCCCGTAACTCTAGTTGGTCTTTAGAACTGAATTCCTTCCCTGTGGGATCGATATCTTTTTAAGCTACATCAAAACTGTATACTTGCATTGGTCACCATTTTTCTATTTTAACAAGCAGTATTGACAACACCTGTTCATATTTTGAACTTTTATCTTATCGGTAGAGAAGTGGGGAACAAGGTTTTTGGCTACATTACAGAATATAAGCCCTTAGAATTGGTAGAGTTAAAACCTTGCGATCAGTGGACACATTGCACAAGGGAAAATGGTTATGATCCCAACACAATCATTAGCTAGAGACGAAGACATGTTGCTTCCAACTTTTGCTATGCCCCAATTTTAGATGTACAAAGGCACTATGGACCCTCGTGCTCATACGCACTACCAGAATGTGATGAGGGCCTTAAGGATAAGTGACCGCATGATGACCAAGATATTCATTGTTACACTTGGGAGTCCTATAAATAAGTGGTATAGTCATCTCCTTATGGACATAGCTTATGATTGGGGGTGTCTATCCCAGGTGATGGTGGATCATTATGGTTTCAACATGTTGATGGTCACTAGAATGCAAAACTTGGAGGCCGTAAGGCAAAAGAAAGGGGAGAGTTTCAATCCTTACTTTGAGCATTGGATGGCCACGTAAGTCAAGTTATAGTCTTGTCTGAGTTTGTGGAAGATGATTGTTAAGCTTCTGGATGGCGCACTGCCATCTTATTCTAAAAGTCTTGGGTTAGAAACCTTCCACAATTACCAGGAGGTGTTTATTCGGGCAGAGAAAATAGAGCGTAACGACGTAATGGAGCAGGTAGCTAGGTAACCAACTATAAAGCCCTGGTATAAGGAGAACAAGTCTAACCCCATGCAGGTGAAGATGAAGCAGCCAACCGTACAACTAGTACAGGAAGAGAAGGTAGCTACTGTTAGGTTGTCTAAGGAAGAGTATCATGGCATCTCCCCTTATACAGCCAATCTCGGGTTCCTATTCACTAAATTACTAGAACTCAAGCAAATGGAGAGCCTGAAAAAGCATGTCCCTCCCAAGCCCGAGGACAAGAACAACTTCTGCCACTACTACGTGACTATGGGTCATAGGATGAATAACTGTAAAGAACTATTGAAGGTTATCTAGAAGCTAGTGGATGATAAGATCATTCATGAACTAACACTTAAAGCAAGTACCAAAGACAAATCCTTTACCAAATTTTGAGGCAAACGTGGGGATGATTAACTCCAGGATGGAGGACAAAAGGTGTTGAAATGCATTTCTAAGAGCTTGGGGGAGTTCGTAATGGTAGTTAAAGGGGGAATAGATCCACGTCATGTGTTGAGGATGATGGAGGAAGAATAAGGCTGCCAAGGGTTTGGGGGTAAAGTATCTACGGTTGACTTTGCTGGGTTGTTAATTTTTACCGGCCAGAAACCTACGTCACTTTGCGTAGGGAGGGATCTGTCAGGAGATTCACCAACCAGCAGGGAAGACTAATATGTTATGGCAATCTAGTTAAGCATGGACTTAGATGATGTGATGGAGATTCTCGAATTGTAGTCGAGCAATAGGGAAGTTACAAATAGAGGAGGTCTAGAGGGGTAGCCTCAGTTTGGCTGGCATGTCCATGTTTGATGGGAATGACGTGCCATCTTCCCATCTTTTCAAATTCTATACCTTGTTTTGGGCACATGGCCTATCATTAAATATGATAGTAACACTATTTCCTTGTTTGTTAGCAGGAGTGGCGAGCCAGTGGTATGACTTACAGTCGGAACAGCAAAAAAGCACGTGGAACTACATTGTTGTAGAATTCCAATTAGAATTTGCATTCGTAGAGCTGTCGAAACAAGGCATGAGAGATCTGCTCGCTTGCAAACAAAGGGATGGCGAGCCGCTCACGAGTTATATCAAGCAATGGATGTTCGTTTACGTGGTAATGTCTACCAGACCGATCGAGCAAGCTGGTGTTCGGTTAATGATAGAAGGATCACGCGATTGGTACCACTACCACTTGTCAAGGCTGACAATCACAAAATTTGATGAGTTATCATATCACGCCCACCACCTTGACAAAGAGTGAGCAGCCGAACATTGTAATGTTCTTGCAATAGGGTCAGGGATACCTACTAATTCGGTATTTGAATTGCTATCAAGGTCTAATCTAGGGGTAAATGCCTTAACTAATGAAGGGTAAATCATGGAGGATGATCCGCTGGCAGAGGTGTTCTCACCGGAGAGGGCTGAATCCCGAGGGGACACGGTGGAAGCAGATTCTGGAAAAACACCGGTGCGGCTGCCAATCAACTTGGATGCATATGTCTTTAAATCCAGAAGAAATAGGAAAATAGACAAGGAGACCTTATTTGAAGGGGAGACCATCCTGTGCGAGAAGAAACCCTTCAATCTGGATACTTACAAGCTGAAAGGATCACAAAGTCAATCTGATGATGGATATGATCAATACACCTGGGTGAATTATACAGAGACGAGGGTGATTGAAGATGCGGTATTGAGGGTTACCCGTAGTGGAAGGGTTTTCTAGAGGGAAGAGGCCATACAGCTTAACAATTTCAGTCCCATCTACCTTAGACTAGATGATAAAGCTCATTCATAATGGGCGTCCAATAACTATCGAGGCAGATGAGAAGTCGGACATGGTAGCCGCTGCATTTGAGGAAAGAGAAGCGTGAGGGTTCAGGGTGGTGGTAACCACTGAAGAAAAGAAGGGGCATGGGACTCCAAAATGGTATTGTTTCTTTACCGGAAGCTTAAAGGCTCTTATGAAGAAACACGGTTTTATCCCAGGAAGGGGTTTAGGCAAGCACCATTAGAGGATCATCAAAGCTATCGATCCTATTCTTGTCACACCCGAGCTAGGTTTAAGCTTCGCCCCAAACCAAAAAATGTATAAACATAAGCGAACCTTATTATGCAACATGGTAAGCATCTATGAGCTTGAGGGGAGTAAGCGTATATAGGTGTGAGCACAAGATTTTTTACTAGCTCGCACGTTCAATGATGACGACTTTTTGACATTTTATCCTTGAATCACACAATTTTTGACTGTCCGATGATCTTCAAATGGGAGCTCTCCTCATAAAAAAAACTAAATATTTCAGGGTCTAGATAAATATTTAAGATCGTAAAAAAATATTTAAAATCTTTATGTGAAAACTTAAAGGCTTAACATATTTTAAGGACCTAAATAAAGTTCAAGGGTTTAAAATAATTTAATTAAATTGTTTTTTAAAAGAATATATATATGGAAAAAATAAAAAAAGGAAAAAGGAAATAAAAGGAAAAGGAATAAAAAAAGAAAGGAAATAAAAGAAATGGAAAAGATATAATAAAAGAGGAAATGAATAAATGTAGATAGAAAATAAAAATGGTACTTGAATAGTACCACAATATGGTCCAAATACATAATAAAAAAAATGAAATATTATCATTTACTGATACCATTTAAATGGTACTATTAAATTAGACCTGAAAAATTCCGTCTATAAATAGGGGAATTTTCGGTAAAAAATAGGAGAAAAAATTTTAGAAAAAAATTCTTTTCTTGGAAGCAAGACCGAAAATTACGAAAGAAAATTTTTTATTCTTTACGAAACTCCGTAAAAATTTAACAAAAATGTTTTTCTTTTCTCGACAAAGAGGGATGATTTTTTTACTAAAAAAATTATTTTTCTTGACAAAATAATTCTGATTTTCTTTCAATTTTCTTTCAAGAAATCCTTTGATTATATTCGGATCCAAAATACGTTTGGGTTCCGAATTTTATTATTTTCAAATCAATTTTATTTTATCTTTTTCTAAAAAATCCTCAGATATTCTCGGACCTAAAACAAATTTAGAGTCCGTGTCTAAATATTTTTTTGATAAATAATCATTTATTTTCCATACAAAACTACAACTAAAAAATGAACAAGGAACGTTCCCAGGGATCAAACAGAAACGCCGAAATAGATTCGCACCGAAAGGGTAAGCCTCGAAGTTTCTAAAGTTGCTTCTTCTCGTGAATTCTTTATTTTGTTCTTCGTGTTGACCTAGGAATTATTTTTATATTTCTTTTATTAATTAATTAAATTGTTTATTTTATTTAATTGTATTACGTAAACTTTCTTTCTCCTTCTCTTTTTTTAATTTATTTAATTGCGGAGATTCTCCAATATGCATGATATATTACCCACAAGAAGGGAATTAAAATTAAAATCGGATAACAGACCTCACATTTTTACCATGCGGTCATGTTCATTAAATAAAAACGAGTAACATATGTATTAATAAAATGAATCCTTTTATTTCTAAATAAGAAATTTTCAATCATCGATATTTTAATTAGGTCACACGGGCCTCGTCAAAATCAAATCGAATATACGTGTAAATATTCATGTTGCTCTATATCATGTGCTAACCTTTGTGGATGCAGGTAGATTAGGATTAAATGTATGCCTAGGATTTTATTTTTCTTTGGGTAATGCCATTATTATTTTTAAAGGAAATGTAATTAATAAATTAGGCGGGCGGTTGCATCCCCCGAGGTTTTGTAACTTTTAATCTTCACTTTTTCGCATTTATTTAATGCTTTATAAATGGATTTACTGCTTTATGCATGCGCGTTAAATCATACATTGTGAAAACGAATTAAGTACTAATATCCATAATGAAGATATACGGTTTTCTATAGATGTAATTTAATGTGATCCAATAAGAAATAAGCAATTTATCCCGAACCCGAATCTCTGTGTCTTAGTGGGCCGTCCCTCGGAAGTTAAGCCTCACAAGAGTTTAATTCCTAGAAAGAGCTAATCCAGGTGGCGACTCTACACAAAGAGACGGTGTATTCGGGTTTTGACCGATCTAATATGTTTTTCACTTTCTCTTTCAAACCTTCCGGGTCCCCAACCTGGTACTTTATTTTCACAACAAAAACACCCCGGTGGAGCGCGCCTTTCATCAGCGCGCTCTCGGTCCATCGCACTCTATGTCGTCCACTCACAGTGGTTACTTCACTGGGGATTTTTTCTTAAACTCTTTTTCTAAAAGGTTTTTGATTTTTGGATAAGTGCCAAAAATTATTGATCACATTATTCCGTATTTTCTTAATTATGACATAAGGTACCCTATTACTGCAAAGCTTTCTCTTTTCCTAGTATGCCTCCCTAAGAAAAGATAGTACTTGAGCGAGTTGAGCACTTGTTGCCATATCACATGTACCTCCCTCGTTAGAACCCATTTGGGGAGAGCTTGGAGTGTATTTTAGTGCAAAAAGAACCTTCTACAACAGCAACCTTAAAAGCAAATCTCATGTATATAAGCCATAAGCATTTTTCCTAGGGTGTTACCCAACAAACAATCATGCATTATATCTCCTTGTCGGTGTGCTCCTTAGTATCCCCATGGTACTAAGATGAATGAAACTTAGGATAGAGACTAGCCAAAAACCCTATGCGCGGGAGTTGTATTGTTGGAAGATTGAACGTTACATGCTATGTGTTATGTGTTTACTACTTATCAATGTACAAATGTCATGCTGAACACGAATCTTAGTGCAGACACTCGAACGCAAACACTCAAAATGTTAACATAGCATTTTCTCATCATCATGATACCAAACCGGTATCACATACACTTAAGATTAGATGACACTCGAGATCGTTTCACCCTAGGATATGAACTAATCATGAAGCATCATTCACCCTAATTTACGTGATGTCCACTTGACATCTGACACTTAGCCCACAAGGGGTAATAACATTTCCTCCACATTACCAATGAGATGTCGATTTGATATCTAAGTCATAGCCCCCATAGGGCAAAAACATACCCCACACATTATCTATGAGACGTCCACTCGACATCAAACTCATAGCCCAAACAGGATAAATACCTACCCAAATAAATTTTTTTCACATCAGTGATGCCCCTGCTGACATCCAAACCTAATCACACACGGGGTGAACTTATTTCGAAAACCTTACCTTACCAAATCTTCAAGGGTATATAAATAATACCCGAACCATTCACCCACACGGGGTAATGATTCATGCATCACCACATACCCTCAAATAGCGATGACCACACGGGCATCCAAAACTCCACCCTAATTGGGCAACATAACCAAATCATTCAATAGCTACATACGATAGTTATTTAAATTTTATTCGATTTCATCAGGGTATGTTACACATCTCAGCTGAAATAATTTTAACATCCTCATTCTGTGAGATCTAGTCATAGTATGAAATCTCAAACTATTGACTTATTGCCACACAGTAATTTGGTCACTTCATATACACCATCCACGTTGCGATGTCACACAGACATCGTACAAATCTCAAATCCATCCCCAAAGGTTGGATTTTCATTTTCACCTATTTTATCAAACGATTGACCTATTTGTTTCAAATGGTTTGACAAACACATTATTTATCTCACATCATGGTATGTTAACCCCTTGTGCATTGTTCGCCACTTTTCTACTGATAAGTTTAATAGTTTGCTTGCAAGATTGGCTATATATCAACGGTGCCAAAAACTTGTTCACGTAAAATATAGGTGTTGTCAATACCCCTTATCAAAATAGAAAAATGATGATAAGTGTAAATATACAGTTGCGATGTAGTTTTAAAAGATATCGATCTCACAGGGAAGGACTAGTTCTAAAGATCAAATTGAGAAAAAGGATAAAGAAAATAATATGTATTGATAATTTTGAATATGAGGGTTAGAATGAAGAATGAGTTAATACAGATATAAAAGATTAGAGAATCTAAATATATAGATTTTCCCTACGGAATAAGGATAGTAGAGAAAACATGCAAGTTCAACAAAGATGTTACGATTCACTAAACTAATCTAACAAACTTAGTTCTAAATATTCAGGTGTTTAATTATTCGCCGCAGAGCAACACATGAAATGACTTTTCTAAACCTAGCGGAAATAAATTAAGATGATTATATAAACCTGGACAACATCAATACTATGCTTAGTGCGGGTCGCTCTCACATAGCCACATTTAGCAAGTTAACATTCCAAAAATGTTGGCTCACTAAACAGAGTTATATTACAGATCTAGTGATTATACATGATATTGTTAACCACGAAATTACTCTTAAAATTAACTCCAACGCATATAACTTGATTAATATAAAAGACTTAACACGAAATACATATTATGGCACATAGACATATCATAAACTTAGAAATAGAAAGTATAAGTAGAAAGAAAAGCAAAGTTGTAAGGTATGCAAGTGAAAGCTAAAGTTGATCAAACCGTATCCACTCTTTAATGGGAGTCATCAATTCCTGCAATTCCTGTGTCTGCTTTGAATTCGGTCTCAACCTGTACAGAACCTCCTCTAGGATGCTATTCTTTGCGAATATCGAACAAACGAATATTGAAGAACAAAAACTTTTATTGATAATTGATTTGCAAGTACACTTATACAACAATCACTCGAGAATATAAAGAAATCTAGTGATCGAAACAAGGATTCGAACCACTTAAACATTTTCTCGCTAACACTTATGAACGTAGTGAATTCTCTATCTATACACACACTATATCTCTCACTTTTTCTAATTCTAATGCCACACCTTGTACTCTACGAAATTGTAAGGTTTGGAGCCCTATTTATAGAGTTCGAAGGGTTGCTTCTATCCAAACGAAGAGTCGCATCCATTGGTGAATGATTGCATCATTTCATTGTGATTGGTTAAGAAGCTTCAATCTAATCCACAATGGATAGGGACCTTTTCATGATTGGTTGATTTCTAATAGGTGTCTATTATTTGGTAGTTGATAGCGGTTGATGATCCTTATCTAGCGGTTGGTAGTAAAGAAGATTAAACCAGAAAATCATCCAAGTCGTGACCGCGATATACAATTCCTGATTGTGAATCTTTGATTGGCAGAAATCTGTTTTGAATAAGAACAAGTCGCAACCACGAATGGTTGTCGCAACCGTGAATTGCATTTTTCTTTAGAATTCTCCTTGTAACTTCACTGATCTTTGACAGCTTCGATCCTATGCCAAATCTTTAAGTTCCATGCAGCTTTTTTCACCTTTTTCACTCTTTTTTCATAGAATTCCACTTTAGATCATTTTACTTCTAATATTTACCTAGTATCTGCATTTGCACCAAAAATAACTACATACCACTTGAAATTGTTTTTATGAAGTATAAAAATGACTTAAAATATAGTGTTTAATGTATAAAATTAACATGAAAATAAGTGTAATTATACACTTAACATGCATGCAGCCATAACATTAACATCTCACGTGCTTTCCGCATCATGAATCTTACATGATATTCTACTTGTGTATCCTAGCTTGGAAAAGGCCTACTCACCGACTAGTCCGCATTGCTCCGATCATGGCTAATCTGGAAGGGGTTCCGCACACTGACTCAAGTGAGGACTCGGGTTCAGATTCAACTTTAGTTCAACGTGCATCTTTTAGTTTTGATAGGATGACCGATCCACAAGACGAAGCTACATGGGAGGGTCAACCCTTTCTTGTGGGACAAAGATCTCAATAGACAAATCAACCATCAATGAGCGTCGAGATTATAGCTGCCCTGAATGCCTTCACTAATAGTGACCAACTAGCATCGCTTATCTATCGGCACGTCAGGAGGGTTCAGAATGTAGTGTCCAGCCTAGAGGTCATCCTTAACAACGTCGATCCAACTAGTCAACCTAGAATAGGGGGACCTTCTACCTCCCATATAATGCACCCACTCCTACTGCCATGTACCAGTTTGGGCGGGATAAAGTCATCCTGGTCAACCAATGTTCACACCATGACCTTTTTATCAAAGAGTAGCCTAAAAACCCATTCCTAATTGGAGCACACCATTTGCCTCACAGTTCTAAGCTACCCCTCAGCTACCCAATTTTGCGACATTTCCCCAAGGGTAATGTAGCTTCTATCCAGGCACTGGGAACACCATCCTCCAACAATCAGGCATGGTAGAATTGTGGTAATAGTTTTTGGCCACTCATAGTGGTCATCTAATGAACACATACCTGGTGCAGTAGATGATCGGTGATGAAGATAGCTTGCCACCCAATTCACAATCCCACAATTTGAGAAATATGTGGGATCTGGAGATCCACGCACTCACCTAAATCATTACCAAATAGTGATGAGAGCATTAAGGGTTAGTGAATGGATGATGGCTAAGCTCTTTATCGTCACCTTGAACCACCCAGTCAATGAATAGTTCAACCACCTTCCACTGGACATAGCTACTAATTGTAATAGCCTTGCTCAGGCTATGATGGGGCATTATGGTTTCAACACTCAAATGGAAACCACAATGCAACATCTAGAGGCTATAAGGTAAGAGTAGGCGAGAGCTTCAAATCTTACTTTTGGCGTTGGATGGCCACACAAGTCAGGCTTCGGGCTCGCTTAACTCTACCGGGGATGATAACCAAGCTTCTAGATGGCGCATTTCCATATTAAAGAAACAAGTTCAGGTCGGACATCTTTTTAAGCTATCAAGAAGTGTTCGAGAGGGCAGATAGGATGGAGCATTTTGAATCCATGGACAAATGCATGAGGCACTAGTACCGGAAGATAATCATATGATGATGTAATAAATTAGACCTTTTTAGCAACTTTGCCCACGAGGCTTTTGAATGTTTGAATAAATTGAACTTTGTTTGCTTGCTTAATATTCTATTGATTGACATCACTCACTTTCATAAACATATACATAATGTTTTTAGCACATGTGACACATCATGAAAATAATTTGGGTATAAATGGATCCCATACAAGTTCAAATGATTTGACTCTTGAAGGAAAGTAAGAAAGAAACACATGTACTTAGACAACGCGAGATAGCATTTGCCTCATCCTATGAAGATATAAGATCGACAGAAAGATCTCGAAGCATGAAACATCCACTGACTATTAAATCAGTTAAGCAAAGGTCAAAATGATCAAAGCCAGAATAAGGCAGAAGTCAAATAATCGGTACAATGCTAAAGACATAAAGAAGGGGTCAGATCATTGAGGACGTCAACAACTCCTTCGCACGGCTCACTACCATTTGTGGGGCAATTATTACACCATTAGACATAAATTGTTCACCCTCGATGGAATCAAGCTATCAGATCTGATCCTTGACATATCATCTATCGTCAGAGAATAATTGAATTCATTAGGAAATGTTGATGATTAACCACTAAGACTCATCATCGCATGTATCTCAAGCTAGCAAAGCAACATAAACACCAGCCACTTGATTAGAAACTCTAAACGAAACAACAATTGAAGTCGTGGACATGGACGGCAATCGATCTATCAGCTAAATCAACAAGACTAGCACATTTGCTATCATGCATAGGTGAAAGAAATATATCAATAAAAAGCAATACCAATAGAAAATAAAACTTGTAATTAGCTTATCAATTATCACTCTGTTAGTTGAGCAAAAATTAGGGCCTATTTTCAAAATAGAAAAAGAATAGTCTGTTGAGTTGAAAACCCAAAAAGGGCAGCTCAGGAAAAACTCAGGACATCGAGAGATAAGCAAACACATTGGTTAGAAAACCTGATAGGGCTAATTGATGGCAAGAGTCAACTCATTTGAAACATTCATACCCCTGTTAAGTTCATCAATGACTTATCATTTTTGCTAAACCTTTATGCATATGCTTATTTTGATTGCTTGCATGCCAATGGTAGAATATCGCAAGTAAACATCCAAAAAATAAAAGAAAGAAAAAAATGAGTCTGCTAGATTGAAAACCTGAAAGGGCGATCTAGCAAAAATTAAGATAATGTTCAATAGATTGAAAACCCGTAAGGGCACTCTATGCAAAAATTAGAACAAAAGAAATATCAAGACCATCATCTCATCTTTGGAATGGTACGTGACATCCTATACCTCCAAAAACTTCAGGCAAATAGCTTCTAAGAGATCATCGCTAACACAATACGGGATCAACGACTCATCTAGATCTTCCTCAAACTAGATTCAAGCTCTAAACTGGAATCTGATTCAATAAACCCATGGTCGTCACTTTAAGGGGGTCATCCATGGAATCTCTAACAAGATAAATCCTAGGGGCAACCATGCGCCAGTACAAGAGAAGGCTCTTCAATGAATAAGCCCATAACACATGCAACACACGAGCCTACATTATGTGATAAATATTATCCATGCATAAAATCATGCATACGGTACATGCGCATCAAGTTATTTATAGGTAAAGATGATGCTAAACTGGGGTAATACTATCCTAGTAAACAAGAAACTCCATCTCCACTTGAGGAATCTGCCAACACCAAGAAAGATGATGACCCACTCTAGCCTAAAGTCAATTTAAGCCTACTTAGGCACCATTCAAGCAACATTACATCATCACAAAAGCCTCCTAAAATAATGGAGAGACCTTTGAGACATCCTCGAGTTTTTATCAAACTCATTCTTTCATCATATTTTAATTTTTGATTGAGGGAGTGAAAATTTTTGCTTCATATAAACTCAATCAAATAATTAAAACATGCATCATAAAATGTATTAACATTATACTTTTCTCTGATTTGTCATAGGAAGAAAGTCAACATCCTACCAAGGAAATTCAAAATACAATCGAAGAAGGAAATGGTTATTTCAATGACTGAACAAAGAAATAGTCTCATCTACCAACCTAAGAAAGAAATAGTTAGATATCCCTCCACCAAGGGTCGCCTTTGAAGTAGTTTCAAGCACCTTACTCCATCAATTCCAATGATCAAAGCCAATTGAAGGTCAATTTATAAGGGGCACACAATGACCACAACCGAAGAAAGAAATAGTTACGGACTATTAAAGGGACATTGTAGAAAGAAACATTCGACCTACCCGCAAAGGGCATCAAGCACCAAGGGATTTCGAAGAAAGAATTGGACAATCCTGTGAGGTCACAGTGCTAGACAGGAAGGCCCACTTCATCACCGATCTAGGACAATGAAGTCACCAACCTGACCGATCAAGTATATTCTCCATCCCTTCGCTCCATTTCATGTTATCATATTGGTTACACAACCAGCAGTGATCACACGAGGGGCAGCTTTGAGCATGGGATTTTGTACCAGCTCGCGCGTTCGATGATTATGGCATTTCAGGATTTTATCCTTGAATCACATAATTTTCGACTTTCCGATGATCTTCAAATGGGAGCTCTCCTCGTTAAAAAAATAAATATGTCGGACCCTAAATAAATATTTAGGATCGTAAAAAAATATTTAAAAGCCTTATGTGAAAACTTAAAGGCTTAAATTATTTTAAGGAACTAAATAAAGTTTAAGGGTTTAGAATAATTTAATAAAATATTTTTTAAAAAGAATATTTTTTAAAAAGAATATATATATATATATAATGAAAAAGGGAATAAAAGAAAAAGGAATAAAAAAACAAAGGAAATAAAAGAAATGGAAAAGATATAATAAAAAATGAAATAAATAAATATAGATAGGAAATAAAAATAGCACTTGAATAGTACTACAATATGGTCTAAATACATAAAGAAAAAAAGGAAATAATATCATTTAATGATACCATTATGGTACTGGAAAAATTCCGCCTATAAACAAGGGAAATTTTTCGTAAAAAATAAGAGGAAAAATTTTAGAAAAAAATTCTTTTCTGGGAAGCAGGATAAATTACCCAAAAAAATTCTTTTCTTCTTGACGAAACTCAGGAAAAATTTTACAAAAAATGTTTTTCTTTTCTCGACAAAGAGTGATGATTTTTTTACTGAAAAAATTAATTTTCATGACAAAATAATTCTGATTTTCTTTCATTTTTCTTTCAAGAAATCCTTGGATTATATTCGGATCCAAAATATGTTTGGGTTCAGAATTTTATTATTTTCAAATTAATTTTCTTTTATCTTTTTCTCAAAAACCTTAGATATTCTCGAACCTAAAACAAATTTAGAGTCCGAGTTTGAATATTTTTTGGTTAAATAATCATTTATTTTCCACACAAAACAACAACTAAAAAACAAATGAAGAACTCTCTGGGTGATTAAACGGATATGCCGAAGTGGATTTGCACCGAAAGGGTAAGCCTTTGAGTTCCTAGAGTTGCTTCTTCTCGTGAATTCTTTATTTTATTCTTCGTGTTAACCTAGGAATTATTTTTATAATTCTTATATTATTTAATTAAATTTTTTATTTTATTTAATTGTAATATGTAAACTTTCTTCCTCCTTCTCTTTCTTTTTAATTTATTTAATTGCGGAGATTCTCCAATATGCATGATATATTACCCACACGAAGAGAATTAAAATTATTCCTAGATAACAAAGCTCACATTTTTGCCATGAGGTCATTTTCATTAAATAAAAATGAGTAACATATTTATTAATAAAATGAATCCTTTTATTTCTAAATAAGAAATTTTCAATCGTCGATATTTTAATTTGGCCACACGGGCCTTGCCAAAATCAAATCAAATATACGTGTAAATATTCATATTGTGTTATATCATGTGCTAATATTTGTGGATGCAGGTAGATTAGTATTAAATGTATGCCTAGGATTTTATTTTATTTCGGGTATTGCAATTATTATTTTTAAAGGAAATGTAATTAATAGATTAGGCTGACGGTTGCATCCCTCTATGTTTTGTAACTTTTAATCTTTACTTTTATGCATTTATTTAATGCTTTATGAATAGATTTACTACTTTATGCATACACATTAAATCATACATTACGAAAACAACATAAGTATGAATATGCATAATTAAGAAATACGATTTTCTGTAGATGTAATTTAATGTGATCGAATAAGAAGTATGCAACTTATCCCGAACCTGAATCTCTATGTCTTAGTGGCCGTCCCCTGGATGTTAAGCCTTACAAGACTTTAATTTCTTGAAAGTGCTAATCCAAGTGGCGACTCTACACAACGAGACAGCGAATTAGGGTTTTGACCGATCTAATATGTTTTTCGCTTTCTCTTTCAAACCTTCCGGGTCCCCCACCCATTACTTTATTTTCACAAAAAAAACACCCTGGTGGATTGTGCCTTTCACCAGTGCTCTCTCGGCCCATAGCTCTCCATGTCGTCCGCTCACACTAGGGGAGCTTAAATTATCAATTCTAAACAGGGAAGAGGCCAAATGACTCGAAATCTTCAACGATGTGTTCGACTTCGCAACTGGTAAGCTGATTGAGTAACTTGAGGGGCCCTTATTACTTGAAGAGCCAGATCTTGCCTTGGAGATGAGCATAGTTGTGAACGAACAGACCGAACCTGAGAAGGAGAAGCACTTGAGGATGCACTCGTGACTTTTACAAAGGCCATCAGCAAGCTGATGAAGAAGAAAGGTGACACTCCAGACCAGACCATATCAAACACTATCAAACTCTTGATGGAAAAGCTTACGCAAGCCACACTTGAAGCAGAAGCAACTCCTGACACTCCCACTGCAACAACCGAAAACTCTCTGCATGTGGAGGAATAAAATAATAACGTAGTTTTGAACATTTCGGATGTCTTTGACAATTTTTCTTATGAGGCTAATGCAATGAAATATAGTGATTTTGCTTACTTATTTAATGTTCTGCCAGATGGCACCATGCATTCATATGATCATACACATAATGTCTTTAACATACATGACACGTCATTAAATAAAATTAACTTGGGTACAAATGAATCACCAAAAATGGTACAATTTCCAATGATTTAACTCCTGACGAAAAGTGAGAGATAATAAATGTACTTAGACATCCCGTGGTATCCTTCTCTTGGTCATACGATAACATGCCCGGGGTGGATAGATAGATTGTGGAGCACCATTTCCCAACTAACCCTCGGATCAAACCAGTCTAGCAGAAACTATGTTGCTTAAGACTCGAATGGGCGGAAAAAGTCAAGGTAGAGTTAGCAAAAATGATCGAGGCTAAGTTCTTGGAAGTAGTTGAGTACCTAACATGGTTAGCCAACATCCTCCCAGTGGCAAAGAAGGATGGTAAGGTTAGAGTCTGTGTGGATTTGAGGGATTTGAATAAAGCCTCACCCAAGGATGACTTCCCCCTACCCCACATTGACGTTTTGGTAGATAGTGAAGCTAGGGTAGCTATGTACTCCTTCATGGATGGATTTTCAGGTTACAACCAAATCCTAATGGCCATAATAGATAAGGTCAAAATAGTTTTCATCATAGAATGGGGTGTCTACTATTACAAGGTAATGTCGTGTGGGTTAAAAAACACAAGGGTAACATACCAATGAGCCTTGATAACCTTGCTCCATGATATGATTCACAAGGTGGTCGAAGTTTATGTAGACGATATACTCATCAAATCCAATACCAGGGAAGAGCACCTGGCTATGTTGGACAAATTTCTTACTAGGATTGAAAAGTACAATCTGCGCGTGAACCCAAAGAAATGTATATTTGGGTAACTTCCGGGAAATTTTTGGGCCACATAGTCAGCCAAAAGGGAATTGAGATGGACCCAGACAAAAGCTGAGCCATCAGGGAAATACACTCATCAAAAATAGAGAAAGAAGTCCAATCATTTCTGGGGTCCCTACAGTACGTCAACAGATTCATCGCTAGATTTACTAGAATCTGCGAACTGATATTTAAGTTGCTAAGAAAAGGCCAACCAGTGGTTTGGAATGACCAATGCCATATTACTTTTGACAAAATCAAATAATAATTTATAAACCCACCTATCCTCCGCCCACCAGAACCTGGGAAACCCCTGATCCTATATTTAGCAATTGAGGAATAATCTGTTGGAGCAATTCTTGTGCAAGAACACAATGACAGGAGTGAGCATCCAATCTACTAGTTGAGCTAGAAATTGGTCGAATATGAGTCGCGCTACACTCTGGTAGAGAAAATTTGTATAGTAATGGTTTGGCTAATAAGGAAGTTACACCATTATTTTCAATCCTACAAAATATAAGCGGTCACCAAGATCGACCTAATGAAATACTTGTGCAATTGCCAACACTCACCAGGAAACTCTCACGGTGATTACTACTAAAATCAAAATTGGACATCGAATATGTAACCAAGAAAGTAATCAAGGGACGAGCAGTCCCTGAATTTCTGGTAAATCAACTGCTAGAATCTGATTACATCGAGGACCTCGAATTCCTAGATGAACGATTAGCACTGGTATAAGAGGCTCGAAGAGAATGGAAAATGTTCTTCGATGGCGCGATGAAAAAAAGTGGAGCTGGCCTAGTTGTCATCCTAATAACCTCACAAAATGAAGTCATACCACTTTTAAAATGCTTGGATTTCTCGATAACAAACAATGGTACTGAATATGAGGCTTGTCTATTTGGATTAGAAGCACTTCGGAAGGTGCAGGTAAAAGAAGTATCAGTAATTGGGGACTTGACTCTGGTCATCAGACAAGTTACTGGAGATTGGGAAATCAGAGAAGAATCACTTCGTCCTTATGTGGAAGCAGTATGGAAGGCCTCCCAAAAGTTCAAACAATGTATTTTCAAACACGTATCAAGGGATGGAATCCAAATGGCCGATGCACTTGCTACACTAGCATCAATGTGAGAAGGCCCCTAGACCCAACCAATAAAGCTAGTTGTCCTTTAAATAGCCAAAGAACCTTTCTACTATCACCTAGTGGGTATCGAAGTTGAATAAGGCACAGGTAGCTGGTTCTTGGACATCGAAAATTTTTTGCAAACCTGAGAAAATCCAGAGGGAGCAACGAACTCAGAACGAACTTCTTTGAGACGGTTGGCAGTACAATTCAGATTAGTCAACAGATATTAGTTCAAATGCACATCTTAAGGGTTATTGCTAAGATGTCTAACTGAAAAAGAGGTAATGATGGTCATCCGGAACACACATGAGGGAGATTGTGGGCCCCACATGAATGGTTTAGCACTTGCAAAGAAAATTCAATGCAAAGCTATTTTTGAACGATAAAGTTCTCAAATTGCGTGGCTGAAGTAAGAAAACGTCAAGAATGCCAGATTTATGGGGGATATCAACCACTTACCCCCATGCGAGTTTCATAGCCTATCTACACCTTGGCCTTTCTCAATGTGGGGCATCGACATCATTGGCGAGATTCAGCTTAGTTCGACTAATGGACATTACTTTATTGTAGTAGCAATCGACTACTTTTCAAAATGGGTAGAGGCCGAATCTTACACGAATATCACTACTAAGAAGACGATCAAGTTAATGGAAATG
Source organism: Euphorbia schlechtendalii (assembly GCA_949673415.1). NCBI lineage: Eukaryota > Viridiplantae > Streptophyta > Magnoliopsida > Malpighiales > Euphorbiaceae > Euphorbia > Euphorbia schlechtendalii. The sequence continues at coordinate 17,860 of CATIWQ010255855.1, read as the reverse complement.
CACATTTTCGCCTGATATGGTATCCCGTATCACATCGTATCAGATAATGGGATTCAGTTCCAAGGAGCTATGTTAGATCTGGTAGAGAAATATGGGATCGAGCACCATCGATCATCACCATACAAACCACAAGCCAACGGGGCAATAGAAGCAGCCAAAATATCGATTAAGAAAATTTTGAGCAAAATGGTTATCACCTATAGAGATTACTGATAAACTGCCATTCGTAGTATGAGGATACAGAACTAGTGTCAAGACTCCTATTATTCAAACCCCGTTCTTGTTAGTATAAGGGATGGAAGCAATCCTACCAGTTGAAATGGAAGTAAGATCTCTTCGAGTAGCCCTGGAAGCAAGATCAAAGGAATTAGATTGGGCAAGAGCAAGATTCGAACAGTTGAACATGATAAATGAACAACATCTAAAAGCATTTGACCACTTACAGATGTATCAACAACACATGGCTAGGGCATATAATAATTAGGTCAAATTCAGAAGCCAACCTTTGAAAGCTGGATACCTGGTTTTGAAGCAAATGAGACCATCAAATGTGGATATTCGGGGGAAGTTTCGCCCAAAGTGGGAAGGTCCTTACATTGTGAAGAAGAATTTAAGCAAATGAGCTGCCAAGATCATGGACATGGATGGAAATGGATTCGTCAACCCGATTAACCAAGACAAGCTCAAGCGCTACCACGTTTAGGGCCAAAAAGAAATAAATTAGAAAAAGTAGTATACAAAAAAGGGAAAAAAGTCAAAAGTCAGTCCGTCAGCTGGCACTTGGCTAGCTACGCAATAATTAGGACCTTTCTTTGTAAAAAAAATAATAAAAGTTTGCTGAGTTAAAAACCCGTAAAGGGCGACTCAGGCAAAAATTAGGGCACTATGAGGAATATAGGGATCACGAGTTAGAAAACTTGTTCTCGGCTAGCTGGTGGCAGGATTCAAATCATTGGAAAATTTGTACCCTCTTTAAAATAAGTTATAAAATGTTATTATTGTTGCAAGATTTATGTTTATGTTACATGGATGTGTGCATGCAAAATATCTCAAATAAACATAAAAAATTTCAATAAAGTCTCATAATGTAAAAAATAAATCAAACAGTCAAACACACAAGTCTAAGAAACGAATGACAAAGTTTATGGCAAACAAATATAGACCTATGAGTGCCAATCATTCTAGCGAGCACGCTTCCTCGAAGTATGAAGAAGAGGATCCAAGCCATCCTAATCTCACCCAACCATCCATTATAAAACTCATCAGTATCCGTAGTCTCCAGGGTATTGTAGTCCAATGTAACAATAGTAGTGCGCTCCCAGAGCCTTTATATAGAATCTGGTGTGTCAGGACCAAAGTTATGGAAACGAGTCGAACATAGAAGCCTAAGAACTCGCTATTGGCGCCTGCACTACCTACACGGGTGGGAAGGAGAATAGGAGATAATTCCAAATAAGCCCATCAATAGCACACCTAAGTTATGCATGTAAGTAGCCAAAAATGGAATCTCTAACCAAGGACTGAGCCAACGAATCTCGGAAGCTCAAAAAGGGTGTAGAATCTTAGTCTAAGCATCCTCACTCAATGAACGATGGTCCTTCCTGACAAATAAGAGAATGAAATTCATAAAGAGAAAGGTTGAAAGATTTACCTCAAGTAAAGCGAAGTGGTTAGCCACTAAGTTCGGATTCACTGTAGCAGCATCTATGTAAACCAAATTATCTGCTAAAGCTAAAGCCACAGGAGAAAAACCTATGGAGAGTGGGTAAATAATAGACAGCAAGTGGAAAGGGGTAATTGCTCCAACTTCACAAATAAACTCCGCTAAGAGAAGTAAGGCCAACATGGAGGGCCATACAAGATGAGAACTGGGAGTAGTCTCGCACCAGCTAAGGACATCATAAACTCAAAATCCACCGACGTCAGGAGGGGCGGACAAAAAGCACTTACTGGATTCTAAGTTCCACAATCCTCGCAACTTATCCTCGCCCCTGAATTGGAAGGCGGGAAATGCAAAGGAAAGCCTCACAAGGAATGCAGGACTTGGGTTCTTCGAAAAAGGAAGCCCTAGGATGGCATGATACTCCTCGACGAAGGGGAAAATCTCAAGGTCAGTAAAGTAGAAGATGTGGGTAGCCGGATCCCAAAACTTCAGAGCAGCATGGATGAAGGCCACTTTCACGGGCTTGGAAGTGAGGTATTGAAGGCCTCGCACCCCAAACCCATCGAGCTTTCGCCAATCGAGCCCCCGGATGGTGCAGAGAAAAGCCCTAAGTCGCTCATGTCGACATCGGTAAGAAAGAACTAAAGGAAATTTTTCAAAACTGGTGTTCCCTACACACATTAACAAGGAACATTAGCATGCCACATTCATTCATACATGCACATAAAACATTCACAAACAAACAAATATCCACTTTCATAAAAACAAAAATGCAACAAGTAAGGACCCGGCACGCAATAGCTAAAAATCCCATTCTTTTTCCATAAAATCCAAGTTTTCGAAATTCTACAAGAAAAGCTATCTAAGATTTCAGTTCAAAAAGGAAAACAAGATTGATAAAAGAAGAAGCTTCTAAGCATGCATCGCCTATCGGTCATCTCCACCCACTGGATCTCGGAGAACCATGGTAGCAATCTCAAAATCCTTGGGGTGTAGGTTTTCGGAGGTGTCATCAGTCGGGCGATATACGAGAGGAGGCTGAGGGACTCCAAAATAGATAGGGTCCCAATCAAGAGTGAGTAGTGGCCCGGTAACTGACCCATCGAGCAAGGTAGAGAAGTCAAGCTCGAGAGAATGGGTGAAATCCTCAATAGGAGCCCGCTCCTCCTCTCGAGCTCGAGCAGACTTAGCATTCTACCACAATAACTCCTAATACTGGGTGTCCAAACTCTGGTAGCGAGAACCCAAATCTTGATGGCTAATGTCCAATGCCTGAAAATGACCCTTAAGCTTCTAGTAGTACTGCTCGTAATCAGTCCCTCTCACCGACAACGACTGCAATCTTTAAGACATGCAAAAATCATGATCATATACATCAAACATAACATATTATACTTACATTCAAATCAAGCATAAAACATGTCGAAAAGGGAAACTTGTGCGACCCCATCCTACAGGATCATTATATCCCTAAGTGCAAGAAAATGCAGAGCCATCCACTCCATCTCCTCTTGCGCAAACTACAAAACAAATCAAAGAATGTCTGCACTACATTTGAAGACAAGATGTTTAGTAAAAACCTCACATGGGTGGCGTTGGAAGGATTAAAAGACACTGTGTGGAAGCTCCGCGGAAGAGACACCTCTCTCTGCGTCCACGAGTAATCCATCAGGCAGAAAGACGAGTCCAGTAGAATTTCCAATCTACCCTCAACAACACTTGAGGAAGTGGAGCTCATACCCCTGGCCGAGGCATTCAAATCAAGAACTCATACCCTCTTCCGAGAAACCTCCTACAATAACAAATAAACAATTAGAAACAAGATCGATAAAAATGAAAGAAACGCCATAATTAATACAGCTCTCATACCAGGTAACCGATGCAATAACTAGCGCCCACACCGGAATCGCCTACTCCTTGACTCTCGGGCTGCGTAAGAGGCCGCTCTACCTCAGGCTAGGTCAGAGGATGGAGTAGAATCAGCATGTCCCAGATAAACACCTCATAATCACCACGTAGATTAGAGACCCTCAAACCATGCTCCTCGAAGAATAAATGTCTCTCCCCTAGGTCAGAGATCAACCAAGGGCTCAATCATCCTGTCGTTGATCTCGCTGTTTGAGATTGGGAAAGTGATGAGGAAAGAGCGAACATATAGTTGAACCTCTGTAGCCAAAATGGACCATCGACCAGTCCAATACTCAACAAGAACATTGTAGTGAAGCTTCTTGCCCCTCGGATCAATGCCGAATAATCCATGATCCATCGATAGACCATGGAGGTCTTGAAGAACCTCTCCATGAAAGCATCGAATGGAATCATAGTCTCTGTCCAAGGTAGATAAGTAATAGCAACAACATCGGATGGAGTGATGGTAACCTCCCCGATAAGAGATGGAAAGTGTGGGATTATCACACCATCTCTACGGCAGCACGATCGACGTCGTGTAGGGTAATAACATCGGTCACAAAGTTCGACAATATCACTAAAGCCTGTGGCCTCGATGGCCTGGGCGAGCTCCAATAAAGCGGAGGTGTGTCACCACCAAGTTTAGACGGTAGTATACCAGCCTGTGTGACGAAGCAGCGGAGATTATAAGTAAAAGAACAACAAAATATAGAGAGAAACAAGATAACAAAACTTTAAAAGAAAAGAAAAAACAAAAAAAATTTAAAAATCCGATCGCGGAGACTCTTACGAGTATCGCCGAAAACTCCAACGAGCCCTATAGGGGCCTAGCTAGAGCTCTGGCGATGTGAGCACGAGATTTTGTACCAACTCTTGCGTTCAATGACGATGGCTTTTCGGGATATTTATCCTCGAATCACACGATTTTCGACCGTCCGACGATCTTCAAATGGGAGTTCTCCTTGTTAAAAATAATGTTTGGGACCCTAAATAAATATTTAAAGGCTTATGATATTTTTAAGGGTCTAAAATAATTTAATTGGATTATTTGGAAATCTAGGTATATATAAACTTGTATATATATAAATAAATATATAATATAATATATATATATATTGGCATGGAACAAAGAAATCCCAAACCCAACCTCGCCAAACTTTCTTGCCTTTTCGGATTTTTCAAGATTTTTTCTATAAATAGTCGGACTTTTTTGGATTGGAGGAGGCTCGAAATTTTAGACAAAAAAATTAGATTTTCAGAGAAAAAGATAATGAGAAAAACACCAAAAATATTTTCTTTCAATTTCTTTTGAATTATTTGGATCCCAAATGTTAATTATTTTCAAATCATTTTTCTTCCTACATTTCTTAAAACTCCTTAGATATTCTCGGGTCTAAAACAAATTTAGAACCCGAGTCTGATTATCTTTTGGATAAATATTTTCTTCAAATATATTCGGATCCAAAAGACATTTGGATTCCAAATTTTAATTGTTTTCAAATCTTTTTTCATCCACTTTTTCTTTAAATATCCTCAAATATTCTCGGGTCTAAAACAAATTTAGAAACCGAGTCTGATTATCTTTTGGATATAAATAAACACATATTTTCCAATTAAACTACAATTAAACCCAAACAAACGAGGAACGCTCCCGGGGATCAAACGGATACGTCGAAGTGCATTCATACTGCAAGGGTAAGCCTCTAAGTTCCTAGAACTGCGAATTCCGAGCTCATCATCTGCTTCATCTCTTTCTAATTTTTTTAATTGTGAACCTAGGAATTATTTTATTTATTATTGTAAATGTTGTAATAATTCTCTTCATCTCAATCTTTTATTTTATTTCTTTTTAATTTTTTTGTTAGAATACCCCAACGAAGGGAATTAAAATTATTCCCGGATAACATACCTCACTTTATGCCATGCGATCATTTTCACTAATAAAATTGATCAACATACTTGTAAATAAAAATAAACTATTTTTATTTAAAATAACAACTTTAAACCATCGATGTTTTAATTAGGCCACACGGGCCTCGCTAAAATGAAATCAAACATATTTGATATCCCCTCTGCTAACTTTTATGGATGCATGTTAGATGTATGTTTAGGATTTTATTTTTCCTTCGGGTATTGCACATATTTTTGAGGAAATGTAATTAATAGGGTAGTGGGCGGTTGCATCCCTCGATTTTTGAAAGCCTTGTAATTTTTATTTTTCGCATTTATTTTTAGCATTTACTTACTGCTTTGTGGATGGTTTATTATTCCGCTTTGTGGATGATTTATTATTTTGCAATACGTGAATCATGCATATAAAGTCTAAAAATGACCTAAGTGCGAATATGCATAACTAAGAAAATACGATTTTCTGTAGATGTAATATAATGTGATCACATAAGAAATAAGTAACTTATCCCAGACCAGAATCTCTCTGTCGTGGTGGGCCGTCCCTCGGACGTTAAGCCTCATAGGACTCTAATTCCTGGAAAGAGCTAATTTAGGTAACGACCCGACACTAAGAGACTACGGATTCGAGTTTAACCAAATCTAAAATGTTTTTCATCCTCTCTTTCAACCTTTTTACCGGGTCCCCGACCCCGGTGCTTTTTTTCAAACACCCTGGTGGACCGCGCCTCTCATTCCATGCGCTCTCGGCCCACCACTCTATGTCGCCTACTCACAAGCGAGGTCCCCAAGGGGTCTCGCCAGAGACTCTGGCGAAGCCCCCTAGGGTGCCTTGCCAGAGTTGTGGCGAGCCCCCTAAGGGGTTTCGGCCAGAACGATGTCCGCCAGAATTTTTTCCTGACGGATTTTTTTTGTTGAAAACTAAATTTTTTCATTTTCCAAGCTAAATTCCGTGACATGAATCAAGTTTCGGTTCAATTCTACTTCTTAGAAGAAATAAAAACTAACAAATCCAGAAATTAAATGACAAAAAGTTAGTTTTTAAGGAATACCTTGATCTAGGAAAGGTGAACATAAGCCGGAAAATTGGGATCCAACACCTCTATGGGAGTGGTAGGAGTAAGTCTTAGCATGGTGTCCCTCAAACTCAAACCATAAGCGTTGTCGATGTCGATAGAGTAAAAGCTAGGTTGATTAGTAGGTTGAGGAAAAAGGTTAGATGTGAACCGATGCTGCCTTCCAACGAAATTCAACAACATTTTTAGAGAGAAAATATCTAGAGAGAGGAAGTGAAAATGAAAAAGTGAAAAGGAGAAGAGAGAAAGGGGGGTATTTATAAAGAAAATAATTGGACCCCACCTATTTATGTTCTCCAATAAAAGCCTCTTTAACACGACGGAGCAGTGCACGGGAAATCCCTGATATTTTTTTCCTAACTTATTAAATTTATTTTTTCCATCCTGTTTTAATTTTTAATTGAAGAGGCAAAAATCTTTGCTTCACATAAACTCAATCAAACAATTAAAACAAAACATATTTACCTCCTAACCATCTATAATTTGTCGGAGGAAGTAATTCAACATTTTATCGAAATTACATTTGGTCACCTTCGAAAAGGACTCAGGCACCTCACCTCGGCAGTTCCGACGATATGGAAAATCAACCAGAAGTCAACTCACAAGGGGCACATAATGACTGCAATCGAAGGAAGAAACGCTTGTCTGTCAGAATCACGCTAACATAAAAAATGAACAAGTCACCCACATGGGACACCGATCGAGGATTCAGAGTCGCCAACCACATCGGTCAGGTATTTTCTCAATCCCTCCACTTATTTCGTATCATCGTACTAGTTATTTAACCAGCACCGATCACACGAGGGGTAGCTATGAGCACAGGATTTTTTATTAGCTCGCGCGTTTGATGATGATGGTTTTTCGAGATTTTTATCCTTAAATCACACAATTTTCGATTATCCGGATATCTTCGAATGGGATTGCTCCTCATCTCTAATTTTGTTTTTAAGGACTTAAATTATTGAGGACTTGAAAAAATTAGAATTTAGTAAAAATTAATTAAAAATATATATATATTTTTTAAATTAATTAAAATAAAAAAATAGAAAAATAAATACGAAAAAAAAATCGAGAATTAAGCCTGCCAGAGATCTAGTGAGGCTCGCCAGAAATTCTAGCGAGCCTCGCCAGACTTCTAGCGAGCCTCGCCATAACTCTAGTGAAGCAAGCCTCGCCAAAATTTCAGCGAGGGCACACCCCCCTCGCCGGAATTTGTTTCCTTTTGGATTTTTCAAGATTTTCCCCTATAAATATCGTGGGAATTTTTAGGGATCGAGGCGGCATTTTTTAGCAAAAAAATACAAACAAAACACTCTGATTTTTACAACATGTTCCGAATTAAAAGACATTTTTTTATTCGAATATTTTTCAAACACCAAAAACTTTAAAGATGACGAGGAACGCTCCCAAGGATCAAGCAGGTATAACGAAGTGAATTCGCTCCGTAAGGGTAAGCCTCTGAGTTCCCAGTGTTACTTTATCTTGTGTTTTTTATGTTTTATTTTTATTCTGCACATTGACCTAGGAATGGTTCTGATTTTTATTATTTTGTAAATATTACTGTAACATTGTTGTTTCTTCTTTTCTATTTCTTTTAATTATCGAAGATTCCTATTAGATTACGCCCACGAAGGGAATAAAAAATTATTCCTGGATAACAATCCTCACATTTTTACCATGTGAGCATTTTCACTAATTAAAATGAGCAACCAATGTGTTAATAAAAATGAACTCTTTTATTTCCAAATAAGAACTTTTAATCGTTGATTTTCTCAATTAGGCCACACGGGCCTTGTCAAAATCAAATCAAACATATGTGCAAATGTCGTGTTATACCTTGTGCTAACCTTTGTGGATGCAGGTAGTTTAGGATTAGATGTATGTTTAGGATTTTATTTTTCCTTCAGGTATTGCAATTTCAATCATATTTTTTTGGGAAATGTAATTAATAGATTAGGTGGGCAGTTGCATCCCCTGAGATTTTATAAACTTAATCGTTACTTTTCCTCATTTATTTATTGCTTTATGTATGGATTTCTCACTTTCCAAATACGTGTGAATCATACATTATAACTCGAAAAAGGCATAAGTGTGAATATGCACAATTAAGAAATATGATTTTCTATAAATATAATATAATGTGATCCAATAAGAAGTAAGAAACTTTTCCCAAACCTGAATCTCTATGTCTTAGTAAGCCTTCCCTCGGACGTTAAGCCTCACGGGACTCAAATTCCTAGAAGAGCTAATCTAGGTGGCGACTCTACACTAAGAGACGGCAGATTCAAGTTTGACCAAACTAAAAATGTTTCCCACTTTCTCAATCAAACCTTTCCGGGTCCATGACCTAGTATTTTTATTTTCAACAAAAAACACCCCAGTGGATCGAGTCTCTCAATCACGTTCTCTCGGCCCATCGCATTCCGTGTCATTCGCTCACATAGTCAATAACTGAGCAGCCTGCTAAGTCAAATGTAACTTTTATACCTTTGCCACAAAGCTGGGCTACACTATGCAAGTTAAACTTCAGACCTTTGACTAGAGAAACCTCCTCGATTGAAGGAGACACACCAATAGTGCCATAGCCTATAATCTTGCCTTGTTTGTTATCTCCAAAACTGACACTTCCAATTTTTTACGCTCGAACAAGATGAACTGGCTCTCATCTCTCATCATATGCCTAGAGCTTTCGCTAGCCACATACCACATTCTAGAGTCATCAGCGGATGTGAGGCTCCTTTGTAAAATAGTTACATTTTCTTATGTATCCATGCTTTCGAGCTGGGTACTCCCTTGTTAGAGTTGCTTAAATTATTCTAGTCGTACTCATCATGATAACCATTTTTATGCCTACACATTACTGTGACACGTCTAGTTTTTCCACAAAAACCACACATCATTTTTACTTTGGGTTGGCTGGTTTTCTTCCTTCTAAAGGAATTGTTCCTCTTAGAATTGCGAGTTTGGTTAATCAGAGGTTGACTGTTGGTTAGAGGAGGGTCCTTTTCCTTCTTCAAAGTTGTTACCTTAGCAGTCAACTCATCTAATTTCTTAGTGAGCTTGCTATTTGAACAATCTTGATACTTAGCTTTTTCTTGAAGAAAGCGGATATCAAGAGATAAGGAAGCAATAGTGTCTTCCAAATCTACACGTCTCCTCACTAACTCTTTGATGTTTTTCATCGACTTGTTAGTCAGCTTTATAACATCAAAGAGAGCCAGGGCGAATTCTTGCATGGATAAGAGAATTTCAAGATGCACCTTAGCTTGATGAGCCTTTCCCTTATTGCGCTTAGCTTCAGAGTCAGCAACAGATTGATCTCTACTAGAGGTAGATGTTGAGCCTTCGCCCCTTTAATTTTTTATGGCCATAAGATAGAGGTTGGTTGAATCAGTTGCTTCCTCATCAGACGAAGAGGATTCTTTTGAGTTGCTCCATGTGGTAGCAAGTGCTTCATTCTTCTTATTGAACCTCTTCTTGAATCTATCCTTCTTCGCCTTTGGATAGCTGGATTGAATATGTCCTTTCTCTCCATATCCAAAGCACTTAATGTCTTAGTTGTTCTCCTTTTTGAGCCCTTCCTCAGCTCCACGCCAGTGCTGAGTTGACTTATTTTTAGCAGGAAACTTCTTCTTGTTGAACTTCCTGTCCTTCTTCATGAAGCATTTGAAACACCTAATTAGAAGGGCTATTTACTCATCAGAGACACAACTGGTGGACTCATCAGATGAATCCACTTTCAAGATAATGGCTTTCCCTTCTCTTTCCTTGCATAGACTCCTTTTGGAGTCATCAAAATACTTCCTCAGAGACATGTCATGAGTCAGCAAGGTACCTATCAGCTCATTGTAGCTGTAGGTCTTTAGATTATGAGCCTCCTCAATAGCACTCTTCTTGGAGTCCCACTCTAAGGTAAGAGTGAACAGAATCTTCTTGATGAGCTCCTCCTCAGTGAACTCCTTTCCCAATCTCTTCAATTCATTAACAATGTAAATAAACCTGGTATTCATTCTTTGAATACCCTCACTGGTGCCCATTGAGAACATCTCATACTCCCTCAACATAAGGTTAATCTTTGATCCCTTGACCTTATCCATCCCCTCATAGGTAATCTCCATCTTTTTCTAGATTTCCTATGTTGTCTCGCATCTTGAGACCCTATTAAACTTAGTAAGATATAGAGCACAATGTAAGTAGTTAATCGTTGCGGCATTCTACTTGAGAAGCCTCAAGTCAGCGTCATCATAGTCTTCTAGATCTACTAAAACACGCACTCCATTCCTCACAATAGTGGGAACTCTAGGGCCAAGCTCAATAGCGAGCCAATCTTGCATGCTTTGCGATTGAATGAAGTTTTTCATGCGATTTTTCCAAAATGTGTAATGATTACCATAAAAAAGAGGTGGCCTGATAATAGACATTCCCTCTTTTAATAGAACTGTTTGGTGTGAGCTTGAATTGTAGTTGTTGTAAGCCATTTATGGATCTTTACTCAAAGATGATTATTCAATAAGTTGAGCACTCGCTGTGATACCACTTGTTGGTCCTTAGAGGGCTTGTAAACAACTACAGAGGGGGGATGCGAATCTTAGTTACTTTTTAGATTTATGAAAATCAATTAACCAAGTTAAGTTTTTAAATGTGTGCTGAGTTATGCTTGCTGAGTTGATCTAAAAACTTATAAACTACTCATCTTCACTGGCACAGTTTATCTTCAATCTCTTGCTGAGTACTCTACTTAGCTCAAATCAGCTTTTCAAGCAAAATACTTAACAATAGAAAGAAAGATGAATGAGCTGGATGTAATAAAAGCTAAAGCTTAAGTTCAGAACTTCAACACCTAACTTTATCTTGGTTTATCCCCTGAGCCTACCTCCATTCCCCGGATTCCTTCTCTGAGCTTTAATCTACTAGTGTTCGTTCCTTACTTAGGCAGAGTAGCCTTTACAGCGAGTAGACATAGTTTTACAAAAAGTACTTATCTTTCTACCTACCACTCAACTCAGTTTGGGTACGCTTCCCAAACTTACACTCAGATTTGAAATGAAAGTGTGGACTGAATTCAACTTATAAAATGTTGAATCTTTACAATGTTAAATCTAAGTAATTGATTCTCTCTATTACAAAATGATTTGAAATGGTTGTTTGCTGATTGCTTGAATTTGAAATTTCTTGAAGCTATGAGTATTTTCGCAGAGTTTTCAGCTCTTAAAGAAAATCGAGGTGATTCACCAAGTTTGAACATCTACTTCAGTTTTCTATTTATACTTGAATCGTTGCATAGGTAGCCATTACAAACTTTTCATCCTTGCAGTTCTTCAATTTCTCTTCTCTTCATATCTTTCAAATTTTCACGTTGGAGATAGATTCAAGTATATTTAGAGATAGAAATTTGAATGTTGAGGCGTGATAAAGTCCTATTGAGTAATTCTCATTTATCTTCAAGAAAAACAGATTAAGAGAGAGGTGTGTGAAGTGCAACATGGAATCTTATGATTAGTTGATATTGCTGACGCTTACAGAGATGCGCGGTGACACTGAGAAAAATGTGCATGTCAGAGGATTCTTTTTATCTTGGACTTTAGTGAGGAATCTCAAACATTCTGTACTGACACCTTTTTTGAATTGTGAGAACCACTGTAAATCTTCATTAATTTTAGCGCTTTTTAACTTGAAAAGCATCAAAGGAATATTTTGTTTCTCACATAAGATGTTAGCAGCACAGGTGTCATTTAATTCTCTAAGTGTCAATGAATTCAGCTTTTAATAAATATAATCTAACTCAGCATAGATGAGTTGATATTCTTATAAATTACGTAGTACTCAGCATAGACTCAGCTTTTCCCACTCTAAGTCGTAACTTAATTAATTACTAAGCAAACTAAGTTATTTTCCCTTAAACAAACTCAAGTCAGCTTCATTAATTAAGAGCATACTTAGTACTCAATTAATTTCACTATCCTAGTCGGTTTGCTATTTCCAAAATGTTTAAGTACTGTGAGGTACTATTCACTTGGGTTCTACAAATCCATCTTAACTAAGATTAGGGAACTTGCAATGATGCAATTCCCTTCCCTAAAATCTGATGTTGAGTTGGATGGAGTAGTCAGCCGCGTGTTACTATCTCAGGAATTGACAGACTTGTCCGGTAAAGCTAAGGTTAAAATTCCAGAGTTTGAAAAACACTTAAGTATTCCCTCTAAATCCCTCTACTTTGAAGAGTTTGAGAAGATTCAAGGAAGATTGTTTGCAATTCGTAACCAATTGGAGAAGGAGAGTGCCAAAAGCTTAGTGGACAAGATGGCTTTGATCCTTTTTGGGCTGTCTGATTTTGCAGCTCAGCTTCGCGTAACTATCTCCTCTATCCCTACATCTACTATCCTCACTAATGCCATGGTAGGAAAGATGAAAGGTAACAGTAAAACTACTACTGAGCAACTGAGTAGCTTGAACATCACATTGGTGGCTCAAGCTACACAGTTTCATTAGTTTGGTAAAGAACAAGCCAAGAGACTGCAAAGTAGAAGCTATCCATAAGGAGGTGGAAACCACTAAGGATATTGGTCATAGCATGGCTAAGGTGTTAGAATCCATGTCACGGCTACTGGTGAACCAAGACAAGAAATTAGATCGCGTGCTAAAGGTGGTGGAATACTCTAGCAAGAAAGTGGAGAGACCTTCGCTAGACCTTGATGTGCTTGCTGAGAAGATGGAGTCTACCTGTAGGATTGCCAACAATAATACTAATGAAAGAATATATAAAGTGCAGAGGACTCTCATCGAAGCAGTTGGCAAGCTATTTCCTGAGCCAACCGTGTCTCTTGACCCAGATACTGGTCTCTCTGTTCATAAAAAGCTCAACCTGATGAAAGATAAAGTCAATGACGTGTAGAACTCTATCAACCAAATGGTGATAGCAGGGATATATAACTCGCAAGACATTGAGTATACAGCTAGATTAATGCACTCCATCTGTCCTAGAATCATTGACATGGAGGTACAACTGAAGATTGCAATTTCTACTTCAAACTTCCATGGTTTGCTATAGTGTTTTCATTAGTTTGCCTGCTAGGGCTTTGATCAAATAGCTCATCTCTCACGATATCATCATTTCCTTCTGAAAGAGTTGAATGATCAAGAATATCTTTCTCAGAAAGGCAAGGAGCAACTTGAATCAGAAATCTCACCAGCCATCATTAGGAAGAAAGAGGATTTCCAAAGTGTCATTGACTCCTCTAACTTGTACCTTGAACAAATTATGAAGGGCCAGGTAAGAAAGGGGTAGAAGGTAGTGGATGATGCAACAAAGATGACAGCTCAATATAGACACTCATTATGAAGTCGGCCTTCGCATCAACCTCAAGAATCTCAAGCTCAACATCAATCGCATCATCAATAGAAGCACCATTCTTCATCTAGTCATCCAAAAAGCGAATCAAGCTCTCAGCACTGTATATAGCTATAGACTAGGTTCTTAAAACTTGTAATAGGACTTCATGCAATCTTAGTTCAAAACATTATTTGTGAACTGTTATATCTTTTGATAATCAATAAAATTACAAGTTTCTCCATCAAGTCAAGTTAAGAGCTTGTTAACTAAGTATGTGGTGTTAATTGCTTATATGTTTCTACGTACTAATGTGTTGTGGGAATTGTTACCTAGACCAACTAAAGAGAAAAGCTGAAGTAAGACAATACCCCAAAATGAAGAAAAAATGAGCTGCTTGTAGAAGATTCACTCAGTATGGGGGAGCTCAAGTTGACTAAGGAAAGTCACTTAGCATGGGGGAGTCTTGCATCTCTTATCAGGTATCTCAATATTTTTAAACTATTCATTTAATTAATCTCTTCTACTACCTGGTTTGTTATTTGTCAAAAAAGGGGGAGATTGTTGAGCCCAAGTTAATAGTACTTCATGATAAGTGTATAATTACACTTATTATCTTGATATTTTTACTCATAAACCGATATGGTATAGAGTCATTTTATACTTCTTATAAAAGATTTCGCATGGTATGTAGTTGTTTTTATGCAAGTGCAGAAACTAGGTGAATCTTGGGAGTGAAATGATCAAAGATGGAATTCTATGCAAAAAGAGTGAAAAAGGTGCAAAAATATGCATGGAATGCAAGGAATTGGCTTCGAATCGAAGTTGTTAAAGATCGGTAAAGTTACAAAGAAGAATCATGAAGAAAAGTATAAGTCACGACCATGTCACGATCATGATTCCTACTCGCGATTGGTCAAATCACGCTCGCGACTATCTATCGCGATCACGACTATCTATCGCGATCGTGACTTATCATTCTTCACAAATAGTTAGTTACCAACTTATATTCACGATCATGATGTGTATGTCACGCTCGCGAATCATGACGAGTTTGATTAACTCTTCTCAACTTCCAACCGCCGGATAAGAATGATCAACCGCCATCAACTATCAGGTGAAGAGACATGTTTTAGAGATAATGCAACCACAAAAAGGTGCCTATCCATCGAAGATAAGGATGAAATCTTGCATCCAATCACATTGAAGATGATGCAACCCTTCACCAACGGACATGACTATTCATTTGGATAAACACAACCTTTCCCACACAATAAATAGAGGTTCAAATCAACCATTTCGTGTGCATGTAGTAGCAGATGGTGTGAGATAATACATGATAGATAGAGAGTGAAAGTTATTTAGATTTTGCTAAGTTCAAAGTGTTAGAGAGAGAAATGTATAAGTGATTCGATTCTTATTTCAATCAATAGATTTCTCCACAAATTCGAGAGATTGTTGTATCAGTGTAATTGCAAAGCACTTATCAATAAAAGTTTCTATTCTTCAACATTCATTTGTTTAATATTCAAAAGGAATAGCATCCTAACGGAGGTTCTGTACGAGTTACGACTGAATTCAAAGTAGACGTAGGAATTTCTGGAATTGACGACTCCCATTAAAGAGTGGATACGGTTTGATCAACTTTGGCTTTCACTTGCATACCTTACAACTTTACTTTGTTTTCTACTTATACTTTCTAATTCCGAGTTTATGATATGTCTATGTGTCATAACGAGAATTTCATCTTCCGTCACTTATATTAATGAAGTTATATGCTTTCAAGTTGACTTTAAGAGTAGTTTTGGGGTTAACAAGATTGTGTGTAATCACTGGATCTATGATTTTAACACGTTTTAGTGAGCCAACATTTTTGGAGTGGTAAAATGCTAAATATGGCTATGTGAGAGTGACCTGTACTGAGCATAGTATTATTGTTGTCCATGTTTTTAAAGTGTCATAATTCGTTTACCCTAGATTTAGAAAAGTCATTTCATGTGTTGCTCTATGGTAAATTATAGGATATTTGGGCATCTAGAACTGAGTTTATTGAATTTATCTAGTGCATATAACATTCTTGAATATTTTGCATATTTTACTCCACTATACGTGTTCTTAGGGAATATCTATATGCTTTTCATCTTCTCTAGTCTGTTCATGCATCTGTCAATTCATCAGTCTACCAATCAAAACCTTTAACTTATTTTATTTTCTTTTGTTCCGTAACTCTAGTTGATCCTTAGAACCGAATTCCTTCCCTGTGGGATCGATATCTTTTAAAACTACATCGCAATTGTATACTTGCAGTTATCATTATTTTTCTATTTTTCTTTGGTATTGATAACACCTGTTCATATTTAGAACTTTTATATTATTAGTAGAAAAGTGGTAACAATTTTTTGGCACCATTCCCAAGGAAGGCAAGTACGTTCTAGAGATCAAATTGCCGGAGAACGAGTAATTATATTTTTGTGTTAATTAGATTATTTAGTTTTTTTTTTGTTTTTGGTTTTAAGTATTCATATTTTGTTATTAACATATTTTTCTTGCTTATTCATTGAGTTTTCTTTCTAGCATGTGCATGCCAAGTACATAGTTTGGGAGAAAGTTTGGTGTCTTTTGAATAAAAAATAGAACGATTTGGTAAGAGCAGAAAATGGATAAATAAGAGACAAAGAAAAAGAATGGTTGACGAAGAACAACCAAATAATGATCAGCCTCAACCAAGGCTCATGGATTATGTCATTTCGACCATCAACAGTAACAATCATGGAATTGCTAGACCCCCAATTAATGCAAATTAGTTTGAAATCAAGATAGCACTGCTTCAAATGATCAGCAATAATGTGCAATACTATGGTCTACCCAATGAAAATCCGAATGCTGACATTGCAAACTTTCTAGAAGTCTATGATACTTTTAAAATGCCCAATGTTCTTGATGAAGTAGTTAAACTTCGCTCATTTCCATTTACGCTCCGTGACAAAGCAAAAGTTTGGTTGAATTCATTACCCCCAAATTCAGTCACCACTTGGAATCAATTAGCACAAGCCAATCTGACTAAATACTTTCCTTTAGCCAAAACCACAAGACTCATTAAAGAAATCACTTCCTTTACTCAAAAGGATAGTGAATCCTTGTACGAAACCTGGGAATGTTATAAGGAACTTCAGCGAGTTTATCCTCATCATGGTTTACCCCAGAATGTGATTCTGCAAACTTTCTACAATGGAATAAATCATGCAACAAGAGGAGCGATTGATGCTATGGTTGCGAGATCTCTTACGAAGAAGACTAGTCAAGAAGCCTTTGATCTTTTAGAAGATATGGTAAATAATAATAATATGTAGCTAGTGGAGAGAGCACAAGTAAGTACTATTAATCCGACTCATTCACATGTCGCATCTACATCTTCTAGTTTAGTTAAAAAGGTTAATGAATTAGACCCTATTTCTATTATGCAAGCATAAATATATGCATTGTCTCATAAGATAGATAGTATGCACATAAGTAAGAGTAACCCTTTGACATGTGAAAATTGTGGCCAAATAGGACACACTACTTTTGAGTGTAACTTTAATCCATGTGTAGGGGAGTAATTAAGTTATGTTCAAAGTCAAGGGAATTCTTATGGCAATGATGGAAATAATTATAGGAGTTCTAATTGGAAGTATGGTGATAATCAACAAAAGAATTATCATATTACTGATAGAATAGGATAATTGGCCAGTAGACAAGTTTCTGGAAGGAGTTTGTAATAAGCAATCAGAGACTAAGGAATGTTACAAGAAGTTAGAGAATAAGATAGATTAGATGTTTAAGAATCAATCATCTTCTATTCATAATTTGGAGATACAAGTTGGTCAATTAGCGAGTACTATTCCATCTATAGGAAAAGGCCATTTACCTAGTAATACAGAAGGAAATCCTAAGGAAAATGTGCATGCTATAGCCCTTCGTAGTGGTAAATTACTAAAT
>CATIWQ010255840.1:0-17795 GCA_949673415.1 Euphorbia schlechtendalii | reverse complement strand
TGAGTGTCTAGAACCGAGTCTGTTAAATTAATCTAGTGAACGTAATATCTTTGATGACCTTGCATGTTTTCTTTGCTATACTTGTTCATAGGGAAAATCTGTATACTTTTATCTTCTCTAATCTTTCGTACATTTATCTATTCATCCATCATTCCAATCCTCCTAGCTAAAATCAAATCTATTTTATTTTCTTTATTCCGTTTCTCTTATTGATCTTAAGAGCTGGTCCTTCCCTGTGGGATCGATATCTTTTAAAACTACATCGTAACTGTATACTTGCAGTGGCCACCATTTTTCTATTTAGATAAGTGGTATTAACAACACCTGTTCATATTTTGAACTTTTATCTTATCGGTAGAAAAGTGGGGAACACGGTTTTTGGCTTCATTTTAGAATATAACCCCTCAGAGTCATTAGAGTCAAAACCTTACGATCAGAGGCTGACCAATTTCCTTATCAGTAAAGACTATGAAAGAGGGAAAGCATATACATCTTTGTTTATCTGGCGAAGGAAAGAAGATGTATTGCTAGTCCAAATTTATGAGGAAGATATCATATTTGGAGCAACGGATGAGAAGCTATGCAAAGAGTTCAGCAAGTAGATGAAGAGCGAGTTTGAAATGTCTGTCATGGGAGAGATCAACTTTTTCCTTGGACTTCAAATCAACCAGACTGAAGATGGAATCTTTATAACTCAAGTAAAGTATGCCAAAGAAGTCTTAAAGAAGTTTGATATGGAGCATTCAAAGTCAATGTCCACTCCCATGGCTACAGATACTATCTAATGTAAAGATGAAGTTGGCAAGCCTGTAGTTAGCAAGTTCTACAAAGGAATCATTGGCTCTCTTCTATATCTTATAGCTAGTAGCCTGACATTCAGTATGATGTGTGCTACGTTTCTAATTATCAAGCTGACCTAGAGAATCTTATCTAGCAACTATGAAGAGGATTCTTCGATATTTGCAAGGTTCTCTTGATGCAAGTCGGTGGTATCTTAATAGTTCTAACTTCTCTCTAAGAGGATTTACAGATGCTGATTATGCTAGAGACTAGATCGATAGGAAAGGCACCACAGGAGGATGCCATTTCCTTAAAGAATGCCTTGTCTCATGGTATAGCAAGAAGAAAACTCCTGTTGCATTGAGTGCAGTTGAAGCTGAGTACATGGCAGTAGGAAGTTGTATAGCAGACTGCTATAGATTAACCAGCAACTAGAAGATTATGGTATGAAGTCTAAGTGTCACGAAGTTATGTGTGATAACAAGAGCATAATTGACCTATACAAAAATCTAGTTTAACATGGTAGGATGAAGCATGTCAATATTAGACATCACTTCATAAGGGATCATGTACTAAGGGGAGATGTCAAACTAGAGTATGTTCCTTCAGAGGAAAAGCATGCTGACATATTCACCAAACCATTGCCAAAGGAGCAGTTCAATGTTACAATGCAACTTATTAGTATGGTGAACCCCATATGAAGGAAAAATCAAGAAATTTGGCTAAGTGTTGAAACTCTGATAAGTGTATATTTACACTTATTATCATGACATTTTAAAACATAAAATGATATGGTTTTGTTTCATTTTATACTTCATATAAAAGATTTCACATGGTATGTAGTTATTTTTTATGCAATTGCAGAAACTAGGTAAATCTTGTGAGTAAAATGAACAAAAGTGGAATTCAATGGAAAAAGAGCGAAAAAGGTGCAAAAAGATGCATAGAACACATTGATTTGGCTTAGGATCAAAGTTTTCAAAGATCGGCAAAGTTACAAAGAAGAATTATGAAGAAATAGCACTTCACAATCATGACACTTATTCGCGATTGTGAATTGTCACTCTTCATAAATAGAAAACTGCTAACCAATTTTCACGATAATGACATGTGATTTGCGATCATGACTTGTGATGGTTATTTGTTTTCTCTTATCAACTACCAACCGCCAGATAACAATGATCAACCACCATCAACTACCAACCGAAAAGACACCCTTTGGAAGTCAACCAATCATGAAAAGGTGTCTTTCCATTGTGGATGAGGATGAATATTTGCATCCAATCAAAATGAAGTGATGTAACTCTCCACCAATGGACATGACTCTTCGTTTGGATAGACGTAACCCTTCGTACTCTATAAATAGGGTTCAACCTCAACCATTTTCTCAGGCAGAGAATTTGGATTGATAGTGTGATACATTTTAGACGTGTATGTACAGATAGAAAGTTGAAAATTATATAGATTTCGCTAGTTCAAAGTTGAAAATTATATAGATTTCGCTAGTGAGAAAAATGTATAAGTAATTCGATTCTTATTTCGATCACTAGATTTATACACAAATTCGAGCGTTTGTTGTATGAGTGTAATTGCAAAGCACTTATCAATAAAAGTTTTCATTCTTCAACATTCTTTTATTCGAAGTTCATAAAGAATAGCATCCTAGCGGAGGTTCTGTACGAGTCGAGACTGAATTGAAAGTAGACGCAGGAATTGTGGGAATTGACGACTCCCATTAAAGTGTGGATACGGTTTGATCAACTTTAGCTTTCACTTGCATACCTTACAACTTTACATTGTTTTTTTCTTTTACTTTCTTTTTCGAAACTTATGATATGTCTATGTGTCATAACAAGTATTTAGTCTTGCGTCATTTATATTAATCAAGTTATAGGCTTTCGAGTTAACTTTAAGAGTGAATTCGGGGTTAACAAGATTGTGCATAGTCACTAGATCTGTGATTATAACACTGTTTAGTGAGCCAACATTTTTTGAATGTTAACTTGCTAAATATGGCTATGTGAGAGTGACCCGTACTAAGCATAGTATCATAGTTATCCAGGTTCTTATATGTGTCATAATTCATTTACACTAGAATAAGAAAAGTCATCTCATGTGTTGCTCTGCGGTGAATTATTGAATATTAGGGCATCTAGAACGGTATTTGTTGAAGTTATCTAGTGTAAGAAATATTCTTGATGATTTTGTATGTTTTTCTCTGCTAATCTTATTCTTAGAGAATATCTATATATTGTTCATCTTCTCTAGTCTTTTCATACATATATCTATTCGTCTATCTATCATCCACACCCTCCGATCAAAATTACATAATTTCATTTACCCCGTAGCTCTAGCTGGTCTTTAGAACCGAATCCCTTCCCTGTGGGATCGATATCTTTTAAAACTACATCGAAACTGTATACTTGCAATGGTTACCAGTTTTCTATTTAGATAAGCAGTATTGACAACACATGTTCGTATTTTGAACTTTTATCTTATTGGTAGAAAAGTGGGGAACAAGGTTTTTGGCATCATCACCGATATAAGCCCTTTAAATTAGTATAGTCAAAACCATGCGATCAAGTTTTTGGCGCCGTTGCCGGGGAAGGCAAGTGCGTTCATAGAGATCAAATTACCAGAGAACGGACAATTATATTTACTTGTCAATAGATTTATTTAATTTTATTTTTGTTTTTAGTTTTAAGTATTTATATTTTGATATTAACATATTTTTCTTGCTTATTCATTGAGTTTTCTTTCTAGCATGTGAATGCCAAGTAGGCGTAGTTTGGGGAGAAAGCTTGGCGTCTTTCGAATCAGAAATAGAACGATTTGATAAGAGTAGAAAACTTTGATTTTGTTTTTGTTGTTTTTTAGGTTAGTGTCATTTTAAAATAAAAGAAAAGAACAAAATTTTTGGACTTTGAACATATCACGATCGTGACTTATATCACGTTCATGAATATAATTGTCAAAAAATTTTGTTTCTATATGGAGAAAGTCACGATTGTGAATGACTTTCACGATCGTGACTGGTGCGATTTTATAGCAGTTATTACTGTAACGGCTCTATTTCAAATGGTTATAATTCAAATATATCCGTTGAACAGCCATAATTACCCAATTTCCTATATAAATACCTATTTTCCTAAGTGATTTTCACATATCAATCACGTTTTACACAAATACAATTTCTTGCAAACAAGTTTTCTCTGTTTTTCCAAATCAAAGACAAATCTTTCTTTCTTGAATTCAATGGCTCCCAAGAAATCTACAACAACTAAGGGAAAGAACAAATTACAAAACAATCACGGATGTCCTTTTCCAATTTATGGTGAAGAAGAAGTTGAAAGATACTTGAGGATCAAAGAATTTGATTTCCAAGGTATACTTTTCTACGATCCTACTTTTACTATTGATGCTAGGATTCATTCGGAAGTAGAAGAGTATTGTTTACTATTTAGATTGAAGAAATTTGTGAATATGCATTTTCTGTTTATCGAGGGATGGGTCTTCGAGTTTTTTGTTATTGTTACGGAGGATGGGAACTTTTTGAAGAGGAAATTCAGGAATGGAGGGGAGGAGTATAAGTTTACTTTAATGGATTTGATTAAAGGGTTTAATTTAGGAGAAACCTATGAAGAGATTGATAAGGAAAAATATTATTATTTAATGGATGTTTGGACTGAGTTAACGGGATTGGATCGATACGATGTCAAAAACTCTTCCAACAAAAACATTTGAAGCAATAACCTTCTTTACCTTCACAAGTTTATTTCTCAAAGTCTTTTCTTCCAACATGAAACTACTAAAGTGTCGATGAAATACCTGGCAATATTGGAGTGCATGGTTTAGCAATTACGGCCAAAGTTTCCAATGAATATTTTGGATTCCATCACTAGTCTGACTACACATAAAAAGGCTAGAGTTGGAGGGGCAAATACGATTTGTAGAATTATTTTGGGTGCGAAGAACCAACTTCCATATCAATATAGTCTAAGAGAGAAATTTAACTTTATGGGAGGAGTATCTATGAAGAGAGCAGGATTGATCATAGAAGATGAAGGAAAATTTACGTTTCTACCCTATGGTAAAGGTAAGGCAGCTAAGACCGATTGAAGGATCTACTTCTCGAGAAAATCAAAACGATGAAGATAATGAAGAGGTTCAAATTAGAAGTAGTGGATCAAGACAAGCCTCTAGGAGTACACATGATACTTGGAGAGGAAAGTTCGTCGAAGATGTCAATCAAGCATGCTTAGACATAGCTTCCATATAGTAAGATGTTCATCAACTAACGAAATCCAACATTTCTTTAAACCACAAGTTGAATACATACTTCAGAATGAAGAATTTGGATATCTCGCCGAGTCCTCCAGATTCAAGTTCAGAAGATCAAATGGGTTCAATTTCTTTCTTTTATTTTCTTTTCATTTGTGTGATTAATTAAGTTTTGATTTTCAATTTTTAAATAAAGTCTTCCACAATGAGGACATTGTGTTCTTTAGTGTGGGGGGGAAATTGTAAAATCTCAAAAATCCAAAAAAAATTAAATAAAATTAAAAAGTTGAAGAATTTGAAAATTTTTCTTGATTTTTGTGTTATTTATACATTATCCATACCTATACTATACTAACATATGTTCCAAGGTTATTATGAGTGTTAGGTATTTCAAGTTTGATGGTAGTGCATAATTCGAATAAATTGCTTTCAGTATGACCACACGTTGAGAGTGTGAGCGTTTTAGTACAACATTTAGCATTTGGCAAGGATGAGTTTTAGTACAACATCAAAAGCAACATTCCAAGTAAGTTTTGATATATATTTCAATGCAACATGAATTAGTATAAGTTGTACAGTTTTAGTTTAATGCTACCGATAAGTTTTAAGTGGAGTAATATCTAGTAGTGTTCTTACTATGAGTTTTATATGCTATTCTTGAATACATCCTATAAGTATTGAGTATGTTTAAAGTGTTGGGAAACTATAGCCATAATACTTTGAAAGTGATCAATAAAGGATGAGGGTATTAAGAGTGAAAAATCAAAAGAAAGAGAGGATAACCAATGAGTTATCCAAAAGGTGAGGAATGGTACAGAGTAAAAACTACAACCATTCAATGAGTGAAAAAAGAAAAAGTACCATAGCATGAAAAATGGGTGCAAAGTACAAATCTGTACTTCAAAAACATATGCTTAAAAGAAAAAAATGAGAGAAAGTGGTATGGAGCATAAAATGCAACCACTAAAAAAAGGGGAGAGTGGTATGGAGCATAAAATGCAACCAGTAAGAGTGTTTTAGCATCCTAGGTTACCTAAAAATGCCTTGAGATCAAACTTTCCAAAGTGTGCTCTCTTTTCCCTTAATACTTTATTCTATACTTGAGAGAAGGTAATACTCAAGAAAGCATATACCACTTATATAAAGACACAATTCGGTTGACCCTCCATTAAGAGCAAAGGTATGCAACTAGACTATATAAATTGCACATTACTAATTTGTGGGCAACTTCAAACATTTACCTGAATTTTATGCAACGTGGGAATGTGATACTCACTACAATAGTCTTTCTCCAAGTGAGGTAAGAACTTGAATACTAATTTATACACTTCTGTTGTTTTTACCTTGAGGACAAGGTAAAAGTTAAGTGGGGGGGTGTGATAAGTGTATATTTACACTTTTTATCATGATATTTTCAATCATAAAAAGATATGGTTTTGTTTCATTTTATACTTCATATAAAAGATTTCACATGGTATGTAGTTGTTTTTTATGCAATTATAGATACTAGTTAAATCTTGGGAGTAAAATGAACAAAAGTAAAATTCTATTGAAAAAGAGTGAAAAAGTTGCAAAAAGATGCGTGGAACACAAGGATTTGGCTTAGGATCTAAGTTGTCAAAGATAGACAAAGTTGCAAAGAAGAATCATGAAGAAATAGCATTTCATGATCGTGAAACCTATGTCACTCTTCATAAACAGAAAGCTGCCAACCAATGTTCACGATCACGATAAGTGATTCGAGGTCGTGACTTATGACGGTTAATGATTATCTCTTTTCAACTACCAACCGTTGGATAACAATGATAAATCGCCATCAACTACCAACCGAAAAGACATACTTTGGAAGTCAACCAATCATGAAACGTGCCTTTCCATTGTGGATGAGGATGAATCTTTACATCCAATCAAAATGAAGTGATGCAACTCTTGGCCAATGGACACGACTTTTCGTTTGGATAGACACAACCCTTCATACTCTATAAATAGGGTTCAAATCCAACCATTTTCGTGGTATAGGGAATGCATGGTGGGCAATATATGATAGTATGCGTGTATAGATAGAGAGTGAAAATGTATAGATTTCGCTACGTTCAAAGTCTTAGCGAGAAAAATGTATAAGTGATTCGATTCCTATTTCGATCATTATATTTCTACACAAATTTGAGCGTTTGTTGTATGAGTGTAATTACAAAGCACTTATCAATAAAAGTTTTCATTCTTCAACATTCTTTTATTCAAAATTCACAAAGAATAGCATCTTAGCGGAGGTTCTGTATGAGTCGAGACCGAATTCAAAGTAGACGCATAATTGTGGGAATTGATGAATCCCATTCAACAGTGGATACTATTTGATCAACTTTAGCTTTCACTTGCATACCTTACAACTTTACTTAGTTTTCTACTTATACTTTCTATTTCAAAGTTTATGATATGTCTATGTGTCATAACAAGTAATTCGTTTTGCGTCATTTATATTAATCAAGTTATATGCTTTTGAGTTAACTTTAAGAGTGATTTTGGGGTTAACAAGATTATGTATAGTCACTAGATCAGTGATTATAATACTGTTTAGAGAGCCAACATTTTTGGAATGGTAACTTGCTAAATATGGCTATGTGAGAGCGACCCGTACTAAGCATAGTATTATAGTTGTCTAGGTTCTTGTAAGTGTCATAATTCATTTACCCTAGACTTAGAAAAGTCATCTCATGTGTTATTCTACGATGAATTATTGAATATTAGGGCGTTTAGAACCTTATTTGTTGAAGTTATCTAGTGTACAAAATATTCTTGATGATTTTGCATATTTTTCTCTGCTAAACTTGTTCTTAGGGAATATATATATTTTACATCTTCTCTAGTCTATTCATACATCTATCTATTCATCTGTCTATCATCTAAACCCTCCAATCAAAATTTCCTATTTTCGTTTACCCCGTAACTCTAGTTGGTCTTTAGAACCGAATTCCTTCCCTATGGGATCGATATCTTTTAAAACTACATCGAAATTGTATACTTGCAGTGGTCACCATTTTTGTATCTATGATAAGCGGTATTGACAACACCTGTTTATATTTTGAACTTTTAACTTATCGGTAGAAGAGTGGGGAACAAGATTTTTGGCTTCATTACCGAATATAAGCCCTCTAAATTAGTAAAGTTAAAACCTTGCGATCAGTAGCCCATGCTGTGCGCAAGTGTTGCCTTGCGGTAGTGCTTGCGGGCTATCCTCGCACGCTCGCATGCCCCACTTTGAATAACCCGTATTCGGTTTGGGGCCCACTCGCAACGGGAAAAATCCCTCGCTCACTAGCCTTTTCCCTATCTTTTCAATATTCTTATTAATTATTAATTTGATCAAATTAATTAATAATTCTTCTTACTGATTTCTCAACTTGCATTTTTGGTATAGACCCAGTCCATAGGTTCTTTACATGGTCAGATAAAGACCTAAAGTGTGTGACCTCATAGGATCCCAAAGTATAGAGCCATTAGAGGTTAACCTAAACTTGGTTTCCCATCTGAGAACCTTTAGGCTCAATGTTCTAGACCGTTATGGAATCTGATAGCTCTAGACAATCAAATGGGATTTCTAGCAAATGTGTTTGATCCCTCGATACTTAGAACATCACGTGCATGTGACTTGATCTGGTTCTGCAGTAGTAACCAATACAATTCACTCATTCTATCATGTTAAGTACCATCTAGTTTATTGAGCTCGGATTAAGTGTCAGATCATGTAATAGCCGTAGCTATCCTGGAATTAGACTTAGAAACCCATTCCATCAATCGTATACTTTGATCAGAGGTTCATGAGTGTCACTTTAATAAGGGGCCCTAAGGTACATCTCCATTGTATTACTATATCAGGAGTGATGGATCCCATCTTGACTACATAGCTTACCAACATGTGATCATCGCTATACCCTGTAATCACTCGTGTCATCCTAATCGCTAGGGTATGAATAAGTATGACCCAAAGTATAGAAACTCCTACATAAGGTAACTGGTATCTCAAGTCTAAGGATACTCGTACTACTACTGCAATAAGACATGATACTAACACATGGATATAGTTATTTCCAAGTGTTTGTCTTGTGGAGGTCTCCAATGTATTACCCAAATACATTCATGTGTTAACTCAAGGTACCACCTTCAGCTCGTGAGATCGGCTGCTTAGAACTAATGCAAGGAGTAAGCCTACACATGCTAGTCTATCCGCTCCATTGATGTCCAATCTCAATGAAACTACAACTAGGGATATTTATATTATTCATAGTAACACATATGTGCAGTTCTCACTCCGCATAGCTCCCACTATGTCCTTGCACTTTTTACGCTATGAATTAGTCATGGACTTTGTTTCATCAATGCGCATATACATATTCAAACATATATGATACCAGCATCATACAATAAATAGATTACACTAATAAGTAATAAAGATGACTTTAATTATTAGTAATAATTCGAAACAGTTTGTACATTATAGCTAATAAAGACATCTCCCTAATTGCCTCTAGGGCATACATCATGTCTAACAATCTCCCACTTACACTAGAGCTAATTAGCCATTTTCCTATATACCATACTCATTAACATGTTGGTCATGCTTAACTTGAGTCAATGGTTTGGTTAGCCCATCCGCTAGATTCTGATCCGCTGGGATGTATTCTAAAATTATATCTTTTCTAGCTACCATCTCATTTATGAGATGGTATTTTCTAAGTATATATTCATTTCTGTGATGAGACCGTGGTTCCTTTGCCTGAGCAATAGCCTCATTGTTATCACAATAGACCGCTATCGGATTTACAATGCTGGACACCACACTGAGATCACAAATAAATCTCTTAAGCCATATGGCTTGCTTAACTACTTCTGAAGCATCTAAATACCAAGATTTTGTGGTTGAATTGGCAATCGTATCCTGTTTGAAACTCCTCCAAACAACTGCCCCTTCATTAAATATAAACACAGAACCTTACTAGGATTTATAATCATCCCTGTCAGATTGATAACTTGCATTGGTGTATCCCTTTAAAGTGAGATCACCCTCTCCATATACTAAAAACATATCCTTAGTCCTGCATAAGTACTTGAGGATAGTTTTAATGGCAGTCCAGTGCTTCTCACCTGGATCAGATTGAAATCTGCTTGTGATGCTCAATGTATGTGAGACGTTAGGCCGAGTGCATACCATAGCATACATGATGAACCCTACTATTGAGGGATAGGGTATTCCATTCATGTGCAGTCTCTCTTCTTGTGTTCTGGATACTCAGATTTAGAAAGTTAATCCCTTGAGATATAGGGAGATAACCCTTTCTTGACTGCTCAAGGTTAAATCTAGCCAAAATCTTATCTATGTATCTTCTTTGTGTAAGACCTAGTAGCCTTTTGGATCTATCTCAGTAAATTTTATTACCAAGTATAAAAGCTGCTTCTCAAAGGTCTTTCATGGAGAACTTCCTTGACAGCCACGTCTTAACTATCTGAAGAAAAGGAATATCATTTCCTATTAATAATATATCATCGACATATAATACAAGGAAAACGATCGCTCTCCCACTAGCCTTTTATATACATAGGGCTCATTAGCATTCGATACAAAACCAATTTCTCGGATTATCTCATCAAACCTAATATTCCAACTCCTTGATGCTTGCTTAAGTCCATATATGGACTTTTGCAACTTGCATACCTTAGAGCAATCCTTAGATATGAAACCCTCGAGTTGTGTCATAAACACATCCTTATCCAAATTCTCGATAAGGAATGTTATCTTCACATCCATCTACCAAATCTCATAATCGTAATTAGCGAGGATGGCAAGGAGTATCCTGATAGACTTTAGCATGACCACTGGTGAAAAGGTTTCATCATAGTCAATAACTAGGAGCCTACCTGACCTACGTAATGTTGTTGTTATAATAGGTTGTTCCATGCTTATACTATCTTGTGTAATAGGTGTAGGTCTAATTAGTTAACTGTCTGTTTGATCTACTTGAGTTCCTAACTCAAGAATGCTCCCACTAGCTTTCGAAAGTATATGCTAGTTCTCGAGGAATTGAGCATTTCTGGAAACAAGGACTTTCGGTTACTTGGGATCATGACAGGTATACCCTATAGTCTTCTTAGGGTAACCTACAAACAGATATCTATCAGACTTAGCACCCAGCTTATCTGAACTTATCCTTTTAACATATGTAGGACATCCCTTAACTCTCAGGTGAGAAAGAGTGGGTTTCTTACCATACCACAATTTATATGGAGTTTGATCAGCTGATTTAGAGGGCACTCTATTTAGTATATAAACTACGCTCATAAGTGCATAGCCCCAAAAGGATCTGCTGAGTTTTGCTTGGCTCATCATGGACCAAACCATATCGGGTAGGGTTCAATTTCTCCTTTCCGACACTCCATTGTGTTGGGGTGTATAAGGAAGTGTCCATTGGGATAAAATACCATTATCCCTTAGATAATCCTGAAATTCCTAGCTTAAGTATTCACCGCCTCGATCAGATTGAAGGGTCTTGATACTTTCCCAAGCTGTTTCTCTACTTCAGTTTTGAATTCTTTAAAAGCATCAAAACTTTCAAACGTGTGCCTCATAAGGTACAAATAACCATATCACGAATAATCATCAATAAAGATTATGAAGTAGACGAAACCCTCATGTGTCTTAACACTCATTAGACCAGAATGTATTATTTCCAAAGTACTAGTAGCACACTAACCCTTTCCTTTGAAAGGTTTCTTAGTAATCTTCCCTTTTAAACATGGTTCGCACACACCATAGGAAGCCCATTCCATTGGGCCTAAGTCTCCACATTTGTGTAACTTAGTTAAGCGAGTCTCATTTATGTGGCCTAGACGATAATGCCATAAGTATGAGGATTTCTCATTATCTAATTTTGATTTCTTAACAATGTTAAGATTTAGAATTTCAATTTTAGTATCTAGAACATATATGCCATTCAGAGATATTCCATACGCATAAAGAATATTGTCACGCTGAATTTGACATTTATTATGAGAAAATAAAATTTCAAATCCTTTCGTTGCTAGAAGTGCAATAGAAATAATATTCTTAGTGATAGCTGGAATACAATAGCAAGTGTTCAAAACTAAAACTAGGCCACCAGGAAAATGAAGGCCATATGTCCCTATAGCTATTGCAGCAACCCGTGCTCCATTTCAAACTTTTAGGTCCATTTCCCTCTTTGCAAGCCTCCTACTGTTCCGCAATCCCTTTACGGAAGTACAGATATGAGTACCACAACCAGTATCTAATACCCAAGTAGACTCATATAGAACTCTAGAGAAACTCTCTATCATGAACATATCTGAATTAGATGCCTGACTTGGCTTCTTCTTCACTTGTTCAGAAATCTGAGCTCTTAAACCACGTTTCATTTTGGCATATTTCATGAGTATTCTTTTAACTTTGAAAGTTCTAGACTTTCTTATCTTCCGATCCTCAACAACAAGTTGATTCTCAAGTTTATATATCATATTGTTCCAATAAGTCCATCATCTCCTAAAAATTATAATGATCATCGATACCATACAAATCTATTTTGAAATTGTCATACCTGGGAGGTAGAATTTTCAATACAATTTGTTTTAAGGTTTCTTGATCATGAATAATTCCCAATATCCTTAACTGTTCAAATTATAATAAACAGTCATGGCAAACTCAACCGCTGAGGTGTCAGCCCCTAGACTTGTGGATAGCATGAATGTTTCAAGTTCATCTATCATTACAAGTTGCATAATTATAGACTCTAAGTCTATATTTTTGCAAAGATCCCTATACCTTGGAAGCATCATGTTAACCATGAAAATCTTTGCGAAATCACAGTGCCTTTTATGCTTCACGTACTTATCGATTTGATAAATAGATGGATCTTCTTCGGGGGGGTTGGGGGTATGGATTATCCAAAACATAATCCAAGTCAAGGCTCTTCAAGAACCTTGCCACACACTTGAACCACTCATGAAAATTGTCTCCTTTGAAAAAATGGTTGTTGATTGGATGCATTTTCAATATTAGTGTTCTTTATTCAACCTAGATATAAGATAGAATTTGTTTAGACATTAACATATGTACATGCATTCAATATAAGGTCTTTAATTAAACACATAATTTCCTACTATTTTATAAACATCTAAATAACCCCTTCTATTCAAAATTCGGAAAATTTGGTTGAACCAATTTTCCTTAGTAGGTAACATCCATAGCTACTCATCATAACCCCCACTATCGCGAGTCAAGTCATAACAATATAACCATGGTTGGAACCCTTCCATTTTCATCTCTTTCAATTGCTAATCTATTTGAGTTCTCTTTCTCAAGACATGTGTACCCAATTGTATGACTCATAAAATGTATTTCCAATTCGGCATTAGCTCCAATAATATGGATAACTAACCCTCTTTGGTTAAGGCCCTAACCCCATCTAGTCTCATGACCAAGCACATGTCAAAGGAAAGCATGTTGTACATGTGCTTACATCCATTAATAAGGCTTGTATCACGACTTATGACAGAAAGACATTTTTCCACCTTAATATAGTTTTAGGGATTTCATTGGTGCCACTGGTCTCGCACTAGTCTAGGTCTTATACGATGGATATGATTATGAAATAATAATTCTAGGCTATTGGGAATTATTAACTCTAAGGGAACATGCTCTGACTTGTATATCATAATCATTCCATTATTTCAAGACTCCACATAGCATGCAAAATAAACAAGGTCCATGTTTAAATTTTTTTGCACCTATGTCTACATGTTTTAATTTTAACAATTTAAACCATGTTTGTAAAACCATATGCGGAATAAATTCCCATACTAGAAATCGACTAAGTCATAAACATCCTTTGGGTATACTTGAATCTAATACCGATGGTAACTTCCAATTAGGAGAGGGCCCCTTAAAGTGAATGAGCAGCCGTGTCCATTCCTTGCCAAAATTACCACAGGCACTTTGATTTGTTATACCATGAATAATTATGATTTAAAGATTTCATTCTTTAATTTAAGTGAAGTAAAGGATGACCCTTAATTAAAGCATTTACCCGTGTGGTAAAACATTACTAATTTTATATGATAATCACCTAGACTAAGTTTGAGCAAAACCTTAATCTAGTTATCACATCATTTTTCTATAACGGGAATTGAAACATAAGTCATGCATAGCATACTTTAATCAATTCATAGAAAATCACATTTTAGCATATTACAATCAATCATGCATAGCATAAGGAAAGCTCTGACACCATTGTTGGTTAATCAAGATAGTAATTGAACATGCATAGGTTGCAAGGTAGAAATTCTAAAAGTTAAAATTAACTTGAGGATCTCCTAAGCATACCATGATTGATATAATCTAGGGTAAAACGTTCCATAGATGCTTGTAGATTTATGAAACATATAAAAGAAACCTAGCATCTAAAGATTAAAGCATTACCAGTTGATGAGTGCTTGATCTCTCTTTTGGTAGTGGCATTCCATTTGAGCAATTTTGATGGCACAAGCTTCCAAACTAGGAGAGCCTCTATAACTTGATCCACATGGATCTTCACCGACCAAAACCTCGAAGAGGTATAACCCATCGATTGATAGTAGTTGCTAGACTTCACGTAAATCAACCTAAAAATCAAAATCGAAGCTCACTTAAACTTTGAGCCTTCTAAAAGAACTCTTCGATTTGTTTGGAGAAACTCATGGAGGATCTCGTACAATAAAAGAAGAGGAGAATAGAAATCAAAGAGAAAACAAGCTCAAAACTTTTTGGTGTATCTGAATTGATGAGGCTTTAAGCCTATTTATAGGGAAAAAGGGAGAGTGATAGACTAACCCTATAACTCTACATGGGATGGGATAAATCCCATCCCATGTATAGCAGGTTAACTACACGGGTATAGATACTCGCGGGTTAACCCGCGGCTACCACAAGGCAAGCCTTAGCGGGATTACCTTGTACTGCAAGTTGCGGCTTGCTGCTCGTGGCCTACCGCTCACGGACTACAACCCGCTAGCGAGCGAGGGCTGTCCCCATGCCCTAGCAGCCCGCGAGCCCATTAGCTCATGGGGCAGCCATGCAGGCCCCACTTAGAATAACCCGTGTTCATTTTGGGGCCCACTCGCAACAGGAATAATCCCTTGCTCGCTTCATGCAACCTTTTCCCTTTCTTTTCATTATTTCTATTAATTATTAATTTGATTAAATCAATTATTAATTCTTCTCATTGATTTCTCAAGTTGTATTTTCAGTATAGTCCCAGTTCATAGGTTCTTTACATGGTCCGAAAATGACCCAAAGTGTGTGACCTCATAGGATCCCAAAGTATAGAGCCGCTAGAGGTTAATCTAACCTTGGCTTCCCATCCGGGAACCTTTAGGATTAGTGTTTCAAACCTGTCACGTGCCTGTGACTTGATCCGGTTTTGCATTAGTAACTAGTACAATACACTCCTTCCATCAAGTTAAGTACCATAAAGTTTATTGAGCTCGGATTAAGTATCAGCTCATGTAATAGCCATAGCTATCCTAGAATTAGACTTGTTCACAAAGCACACCACTCAGTGGTTTTGTATCTTGATCGATTAGAAACCCATTCCATCAATTGTATACTTTGGTTAGAGGTTTATGAGTGTGTCACTTCAACAAGGGGCACTAAGGTACATCTACATTATATAACTATATCATGAGTGATGGATCCCATCTTGACTACACAGCTTACCAACATGTGATCATCTCTATATCCATAATCACCAGTGTTATCCTGATCGCCAGGGTATGAATAAGTATGAACCAAAGTATAGCAAGTCCTACATAAGGTAACCGGTATCTCAGGTCTGAGGATACTCTTACTGGTATTGCAATAAGACTTAACACCAACACATGGATATAGTTATTTCCTTGTGTCTGTCTTATGGCGATCTCCAACGTATTACCCGAATACGTTCATGTGTTAACTCAAGGTACCACCTTCAGCTTGTGAGATCGGCTGCTTGGAACTAATCCAAGGAGTAAGCCTACACATGCTAGTCTATCCGCTCCATTGATGTCTAGCCTCAATGAAACTACGACTAGGGATATTTAGACAATTCATAGTAACACGTGTGTGAAGTTCTCACTCCACATAGCTCCCACTATGTCCTTGCACGTTTTACGTTATGAATTAGTCACGGACTTTGTTTCATCAATGCGTACATACATATTCAAACATATATGATACCAACGACATACAATAAATAAAAAGCACTGATAAGTAACAAAGATACCTTTGATTATTATTAATAATTTGAAACTATTTGTACATTATAGCTAATAAAGACATATCGCCCTAATTACCTCTAGGGCTTACATCATGTCTAACAACTAGCAAGCGCTGGCATTAGGCCAGTGAGCAGAAGGCCGATTAGGGCTCTCGCAAGCTAGTCTTGCAGGTTAAGGCAAGCCTTACATAGCCCACTTAAGCATGCTTTGCAAGCGGGTCAGCCCGCGCGGAGCTGGAGTTCTACGCACTGAACCTCGTGTGGGATGGGATTTTTCCCATCCCACATTGGTTTTTTAGGGGAGTTTTGAACTCCCCTCCCCCTATATAGATTGCTCCCATTCTCCTTTCTCGATCACTTCAACTCAGTCTTTCTCTCTGAATTTGACATCTTTTCTTCGCAAGCTTTTTGCAAGATCATCCACGAGTTTCTCCAACGTCGCAAGAATTCATTAGAATGTTCTTTCTTTTAAAGTGATCCTTCTTAATTAATATTTTCGGGCTGGTCTTTGAGCGGTCTAGCAGCTCCTACCTACCAACTGGTTCTTCTATAAATAAATGTTTTGGTCGATGAAGATCTGTGTGGATCAATTATAGAGGCTATCCTAGATTGGAATCTAGTGCTAATGGAGTTTTGCAAAATTGCTTTAAGGGAACGCCGCACTAAGGGAAAGGCACGCATCAACTAGTAATGCTCATAACTTAAATGTTAGGTTTCTTTTAATCACTCGTATCATCCTGATCACCGGGATATGAATATGTATAACCCAAAGTATAGCAAATTTCGCACAAGGTAACTAGTATCTCAGGTTTGAGGATACTCATACTCTACAATAATAAGATGTGATACCAACACATGAATATAGTTATTTCCCAGTGTCTGTCATATAGCGGTAATGTATTACCCAAATACATTCAAGTGTTAAATCAAGGTACCACCTTCATCTCCTGAGATCGGCTGCTTGGATTGAATCAAAGGAGTAAGCCTACACATGCTAGTCTATCCGCTTCATTGATGTCCGGTCTTAATGAAACTATGCTAGGGATTTTAGACTTTCCATAATTACATGTGTGAGTGAGCGACACGGAGTGGTGGGTCGAGAGCGCGTGGAGGTTCATAGGCGCGGTCCACCGGGGTGTTTTGAAAAAAGGAAGGAAGAAAAGCACCGGGTCTGGGACCCGGGAAAAAGTTTAAAAAGAGAAAAAGATGAAAACGTTTAAGATCTATTCGAACTCGAATCTGCCATCTCTCAGTGTGGAGTCGCCACCTAGATTAGCTCTTTCCAGGAATTAGAGTCCCGTAAGGCTTAACGTCCGGGGGATGGCCCACCAAGACACAGAGATTCGGGTCCGGGATAAGTTGCTTATTTCTTATTGGATCACATTAAATTACATCTACAGAAAACCATTTTCTTTTAATTGTGCATATTCGCACTTATGT
>CATIWQ010255825.1:0-11240 GCA_949673415.1 Euphorbia schlechtendalii | reverse complement strand
AAATTCTTTGAGGCAATCAACATATCATCAACATACAATAGAAGATAAATGTAATGATCATTACTCAGTTTACTGAAATACACACAAGGATCAAATTTACTTCTATTAAAATTAAGTTTAGACATGAACTCATCAAATCTCAAATACCACTGTCTAGGTGATTGCTTGAGACCATACAAGGATTTTTTAAGCAGGCATACATGATTTTCTTTTCCTTTAACAGCAAAACCCTCAGGCTGTAACATATAAATCTCATCCTCAAGATTTCCATGTAAAAATGCAGTTTTGACATCAAGTTTTTCTAATTCAAGATTCATTAAAGTAGTAAGAGATAAAATCAATCTTATAGACACATGTTTGACTACAGGAGAGAAAATCTCTTGATAGTCAATCCCTTCAACTTAGGAAAAACCTTTGATTACAACTCTAGCCTTAAACCTTTCTTTTTCCACTCCAGGAATTTCAGGTTTTCTTCCTAAAAACCCATTTTCAGCCTATGACTTTCTTTCCAAGGGGTCTAGGACTAATATCCAAGTTGAGTTTTTTACAAGGACCTAATTTCCTCATTCATGGCTTCTTGCCATTTAGTCTAGTCTTTATTTACTCTTACCTTAGAGTAAGACTGTGGTACAGAATTATCAAGATTGATAGCAGTAAGAACAGATTGTTCAACAAAGGCAGTATAATTGCACTCATACATAACATAATCACTAAACCTAGATGGTAACTTAGTTTCTCTTCTAGGTCTAAAGGCTATGTTATTATCATTTTGGACATCATTTTGAGTATTAACTTGATTTTCAGCAACATGAGGCAAATTATTTTCAAAGTTCAAATCATTTTAAAAAACATCATGATTTTGAAATTGATCATTAACATTCTCAAGTTTATCAAGTTCTATCTCAAATAAAGTATCCTTTTGCTTATCAATCACATTATCTTATTCAATCATCTTAGGGAATTTAGTTTCATCAAAGACACCATCTTTACAGACAATAATCTTATTTTCAGTTAAAGACCAGAATTTAAAACCTTTGACACCTTTTGGATATCCTATGAAAACACATTTTTTAACCCTAGGATTTAACTTGGACTCTTTATTATGCACATAGGCAGCACATCTAAAAACTTTAAGATGATTATAGCTACAAGGTTTAACATACCAAATTTCATTTGGACTTTTGAAATTTATAGATGAACTTGGAGATCTATTTATCAAGTAATAAGAAGTGGCTGCTGCTTCAGCCCAAAAATAGTGACTTAAGCCAAATTCAAATAGCATGCATCTTTCTTTATTTAATATTGTTCTATTGTATCTTTCAGCTATGCCATTTTGTTGGGGAGTATATATGCAAGTTCTATGTCTATTTATACCTTGTTCAGAACAATATTCATTGAAAGCAGTGCTGACAAACTCTAAGCCATTGTCAGTCCTTAAGGTTTTAATATTA
Source organism: Euphorbia schlechtendalii (assembly GCA_949673415.1). Taxonomy (NCBI): domain Eukaryota; kingdom Viridiplantae; phylum Streptophyta; class Magnoliopsida; order Malpighiales; family Euphorbiaceae; genus Euphorbia; species Euphorbia schlechtendalii. The sequence goes on along the minus strand of CATIWQ010255825.1, from coordinate 9,789 downwards.
AGATTCTTTTGATTATCAACAAGAGTTTTCTACTCAATAAATTTATCAAAAACTTCAGTTTTATTCTTTAGAAAATATATCCAAACCTTTCTAGACAAGTTAACAATGAAAGTTACAAAGTATTGACATTTAGACAAAGAAAATGGCACATAACTTGAACCCCACAAGTCACTATGTATATAGTCAAGGCAGTTGTTAGAACTACTTTGAGAAGATGAGAAACTTTGTTTATGGGACTTTCCCATAATACAAGTTTCACAAGGGTTTAAGGACACAGATTTTGGTAAGTCAAGATTTCCATGCTTTTGCAAGTTCACAAGGCCCTTCAAGCCAATGTGGCTTAGTCTTCCGTGCCACATATCAAAATTATTGGAATTTGAAATAGTATCAACAAAACTAGTATAAACTGAGCCTAGGAAATAATATAAACCATTAGACAACAGACTACTGAAAACATGTTTTTCATTTCTAAAAACCTTTAAAACTCCACCTTGAGCTTTATAGGTAAGACCCTTACTGTCTAGGTGACTTAAAGATATCAAGTTTCTTTTAAGATTTGGGATATGTCTAACATTGTTTAACTCAAGCCTTTTTCCATTTTCAGTAATTAAGTTTATCTTTCCAATTCCTAAAACTTCATAGGTGGAATCATTTCCCATTAGCACTTTTCCACCTTTATATATCTTATATTCAGAGAACCATTCTCTTTTGTGACTCACGTGGAAAGTGTAACCTGAGTCAAGAATCCAAGAATCAATATCCCTTAATTGACTTATGGTTAAGGCTTCAATCTCTGCTATTTCAGCAGTATTATTGACAGCTCCAGGATTTTGACTGTTATTATTGACATCTTTATTCAGGTTATTTAACCTACTTCTACAGAAATTTCCTAATATGACCTTTTCTTTTACAATGAAAGCATGTGACATCCTTATAATTTTTACTAGACTCACTATTTTGAAAATTCTCAGTTTTGGTTTGTTGATTACTATTGTTCCAATTTTTCCTTTTAGACTTACCTCCTTTCTTTTTATCTTTAACAAACAGACCTTCACTGTTAACAGATTTACCATTTTCAAATTTTGACTCTAGTTACTTCATTTTTAAGGCTGAGATAATGGCATCTACATCTAGGTTTTCTCTACCATATTTGAGAGCTTCTTTAACAAATTTGTACTTTTCAGTGATATAATTTAATAGGATTATGGTCTTATCTTCTTCACTAATGACAATAGATGCACTTTCAAGGTCACTTATTAGTCTTTGAAATTCATCATAGTTGTCATCAATATTTTTAGCCGGATTCATTTTAAAAACTAAAGAAATGCTCTTTTAGATAGGCAGACCTAGTGGTACTTGTGGTCATATAAAGACTTTCAAGTTTAGACCAAATATCAGGAGCAGATTCACAACTCTTAATTCTCCTAATGACATTATCAGACAGAATCAAAATTATAGAGGACCTAGCCATTTCTATTATCTCTTCCTTCTTAGTCTCAGTGAGATTATTAGGAAGAGATTGAACACTAGCTAATGCCTTAATGCATTGTTGCTGGGTTAGCACAGCTCTCATTTTCTCTTTCTAGATGGCAAAATCTATTTTACCATCAAACTTATCAAGATTGACTATAGCTAAAGACATTATAGTAGACAAAGAATTCAAGAAGAAAAAGAGAAAGAAGATACAGAAGACTTTCTCATATGTATATAAAGAGAAAGAAAGATAGAGAGAGAGCAGAGGGAAAACAAACTCAGAAAATTTCAAATCAAAGCAATGAATCTTTTAAGATAAAAGATTAGCAGATATCAAGAATTTACTATTCATGAAGTAACATTCAGGATATCACATAGAAATACAGCACCTAGAGCATGCATTTCTAATCACACCCATACCAAATATGCTTATATAATACAACACAAGGTAATAAGCAAAAAAAAGAGGAAGGGTTAAGAACTTACAATGAGCCTTCTTTTAACAGTGAATATCAAAGGAGTTTAGAGTTTGTTATCATTTGAAGATTTGCAGAGGGATCAAGAATCCAAGCTCCAAGAGCTGTTTCTTTTGGATTTACCCTCAACGATTGACCACAAGATAACATACAAAATAAAAACTTGGTATGAATTCAAAGTTTATCCAAAAAACAGACTCGGAGGAAGGATGTATATAGCTCTTTACTTTTAAAAAAAACTAGTTTTGATTTCAAGAAACAAGAAGTCAAAAAGTTTTCAGGATTTCACGAAGAGTATTAGTGAGATAAAGAAGTTAACAAGGTAAGCACTCAAGATACAAAAAATAATCAATCTTTCCAGAGATGACAGAACTCAGACAAAAGAACTGAAAAAATTTCAAAATCATACAGAAAGCGAAACCTTTAAAGTAAACATGCATATCATCTTTTTCAACAGAACTAAAAACCTATCATGCAACCTCTAATGCGCCATTAAAAGGCTCTGATACCATATGATGAACAATAATCCCAAAATGATCGTAAAAAATACAATCAATAAAAGCAGTAAACAAAGAACACAAGAGGTTTTTACTTGGTTCCCCCCGCTTGGACTTAATAGGCCAAACTTTTGAAGGAGTAATCCAAGGATCTTAAGATGAGAAGTTTTATTGAGTTGCAAATCGGCACAAGTTTACAGAGATTAGCTAGAGAACTTAAAACCCTAAGAACTCTAAACAGAAAGAGTAAAGCAGCCAAAAAACTATACATCGCATACTGAAAACGGAAGGAAAAGAGGAAATATATACACGAAAAATAACCGCCTTAACCAACCTCACATCAAGCCTTTGAAACCTCAAAGAACAAACGCCGGAGAAAGAATCACAAAGAGACATTAAAGGGTTAGGAATCGCCAAAGAATCGCCTTGCGGCAAAGAAGAGAGCTACATGTTTTTTCTACTGAAAAAACCCTAGAGAGTGAGACCTTATATACAACCCTTAAACTCAACCGGGCTTAAAACAAATACATGGGCTTTAACGGGCTTGAACTACAAATACAATAATAATGGACTTTACAATTACAAACACTGAACTTAGGCAAATGGACATCTAAGCCTAATAGTTAGTATTTAATTTTCTTATTTTCTTTCAATTAAGCTTTTTTCCGATAAAAAAGTTAATTAAGCTTTTTTAGCTGTTTTTATGATAAACAGTAGTCATTCATTAATGATGCGATGTAGCTTACAAATAGTTAAAAAGTCCGGTTAATATAATTTAAACTGAATTTTGTGTTGAAAACTATATTACTCCCCCTTTATATTAAACATTCATAATCAAATCATAATACTAACAATTCTGAAAATCAAAGTAAATTGAGCAGTCATTTCGGAAGTGACTGCCACATGTGTTTAGTCTAATCCGATCACAACCAAAAGTAAAAGAAATCAAAACATGTATGTCTTACATTTTTCAAAGTTCTGTTGCTCAATATAGTTTAACATTAAACTGACTTTTGAGAGTAGATATCATGAGATAAGACATGTGGTAGGAATAATAATGGGTCGGATTTGGATATATTTGATTAAGGTTGAAAGCTGGGGTTAATGGGATGAGAAATAGGGGCGGACGCAGAATTCGACTTTCGGGGGGCTAACAATTACCGAACAAAACTGATATATATGTGAGCGCATGTGAATAAAATACTAAAGTTGTAATTATACAAATCTAATATAAATAACAAGTTACACTAGAGTTGACAATAAAAGGAATGGTTGAGTTGGTAAGAGGAAGGATACTAAGTCTTGTTATCCAGGGATCGAATCTCAGTGGTTGTATATTTCAAAAATCTTAATTTGATTTCAAATATTAAACGGCATGAACGTTGAAGGAATTGAACCTTGGATATTATAGGATGAGAGGTGGGGGCTAGGACCCTTTCTCCCTTGTACGTGGGTTCGCCGCTGATGAGAAATGCATTTCTCATCCTTATTAAAATTTTAGGGAAAAAATATTCTTCATCCCTATTGACTTTAAGGTTTTGGAGATTTTATTTTTTCCGTCCACTTCAAGGATTCCCCAAATTCCTCGTTAAAATAAATCTTTGACAAAAAAATCACATAAAACAAAATTATTCAGTATCAATTATATTGAAAAAAAAATTAAAATAACTTTTTGTCTCTTTAATACTCAATGTCAAGTGAATGAAGAGTTATGCATAGCATTATAAGAAACATTAGATATTAAATATATTGTTCAACTATCAATAAATTTATAAAGTTAAGATATTTAATAAACATTCATGTATAAATCCATATTACATATGATTAAAAATAGTTTCATAAAAGAATTTATATAAACAAATAAATATTATAAAATTTAGCAAATAATTTAATTTTTTGAGTAACATTCAATGATTTTCCCCATTAAGACTTATCAAGTCCGGGTCACGGATTTACCGGATTAGAAAATGCTATCTTCGTCCCCATTAAGGATTGAGGATTAAAAAATCTTCATTCTCATCCTATGGGGATTCTTAGCGCCGGGTTTCGGGGATTCCCCGTTCCACTTTCAAACCTATATTTGATCCATATCCATGTATTTTTGGTTGACAATCCGTTTATGAATAGTAGTTTTAGATTCAATTTTATTTCATTTATTCAATTCGGATATAAAACGGATCTTTATAGTTAATATTAACAATTCATTCAATTCTAGAAATAACAATTAAAATTCCTGTGACTGAGGTCTCGATCTAGTGTTTAAATGGACAAGTTATGGACACTAGATGTTCCAGGTTCAAGTCACATTTGAAAAGGGTTTGACAATTTTTTTTCAATTTAATGTAAGTCAAAATAAGATAAAAAAAAATTAGAGAAAGAAAGACAATTAAAATTTTTCATTTACAAGACAATACGAACGAAGGAAAACAAAACATCAATATTTCTTTAAAAACCATCCGAAGTAAAACAGCAAATCAACATACTTAATCTTCTAATTCATTTTGACGTTGACTAACAAATATAAATGGGACTGTTTTTCAACTATTTACAAAGGTTGGTAGAAAATTAATTTATAATTACGTAACTCAAAAAATAGATTATATAACTCAAACTATGCTCCAAACTCATATTTTTATTTGTTACATACAATTGGTAATGATAATGGATCAAATCCAAATCGGATATGGTTGAAACCAAATTTAGATATGTTTTCTCAAATCCATCAAGTTCATAATTTTAAAGTTCAAATTTAAATCCAACAGATTTTACAAGCGTGCGGATCCAAAATGAGTCTAGAACAGATTTAAGTACCAGTCTTGTTCAATATTGGAAAGTGAAAATGTAAAAAAAATTAATCTCCGCGTAATCTATTTTAAAACGATTAATAAAGATAACCAAATTACATACTGAGAATTCCAATTCCTACAAGGACAAAATTGGCATCATCCAACAACTTTTGTCCACTGAATTCTGGATCAAATGCAAGGATCACTTAAATTAAAATTCATGCTTTATTTTCCTTTTAAAGGGAGATATCAATTCCGGAAAATGCAAGTTTCCAAAATTTATAAACATAAAGTACGTGGTTACTAATATTTTTGGAGGAGGCACAGTTTTAACCATTAATAAAATTGGACTGACAATGCATTTTTCATTCTGCACTGAAAATAGACTGTCAATCCAGTTTTGAAATTTTTTTAAAAAATATAAGTCACGTGTGAATAGTGATTGGGCAACACCAGTCAAATTCACTAAAAAGGGGCCTGACATGCCCGTTTTCTGTAAGCTGCAGTCAAGGCAGTAGTGCCCCAATTGCAGCACACTGTGACCATAAGAATCTTGACAGCAATTTAATTACTGGATCAATTTTAGGAATGGTATAAAAAAATCCAGCAAAGGTCAGCCTCGATTGATGGTTAACTAAGACAGCAATTGAACATGCTAACTTGCACAACAGAATTTTAAAACTTAAAATTAATCCTAAAGAAACTTCTAAGCATGCCATGATTGATATAATCTAAGTTGAAACGTTCCATATGCTCATAGGTTTATAAAACTTAATAAAAGAAACCTGGCATCTAAGTTAAGAGCATTACTAGTTGATGCGTGCCTTTTCGTTGGTGCGGTGCTCCCTTAGAACAATTGGAGAACACTCCTGTTAGAACTAGCCTCCAAAATAAGATAGCCTCTATGATTGATCCTCACGGATCCTGACCAACCAAAACCTCCCATAGAGGAAGAACTTGCTGGTAAATAGCAATTGCTAGACCAATCGAAGATTAACTCGAAAATATAACTAAGAAGGCTCTTTCTAAATATGGTTGAGCCTTCAAAAGAATTCTTGTGAATGTAGTGAAACTTGTGGAGGATCTCACGAAGAAAGATGTCAAAACTCAAAAGGAAAGACTGAGTTGAAGTGAGTAAAAGAGGAGGAGGAGGGCTCCTTATATAAGAAGAGTGGGATAGGGAATTTCTCCATCCCACACGTTGTTCATCCACACAGAGCCCCAGGCTCCACGGGTTGACTCGCACGCACAATCCTTAGGCGGGCTGTGCGAAGCCCGCAAGGAAAGCCCATGCGAGGAACTTCCCTTGCCCCGCGAACAAGGCTTGCAGGTTCTCTCGCAAGCCTTGCTTACGGGCTGCTGGTGGGCCTATTGCCCACCAGCATGCGTTGGCCCTTGTGCCAACGCATGTGAGTTGCCCATGAGTAATTTTTGCTCGTGGGGCAGCTACGTAGGCATCACTTGTGAAAATCCCGTGTTCGCGGGGCTCACTCATAATGAGAAAATTTTCCCTTGCTCCGTCCTGTGCAATTTTCCCAACTCCTTTTTAAATCCTTTAAATATTATTTGGTCCAACCAAATAATAATTCATCCAACGATTTTGACTTTCTTAATATTCTCGGCATAGACCCAGTCTATAAGTTCTTTACTTAGTCCTGTAAAAACCCAAAGTGTGTGACCTCATAGGATCCCGAAGAATAGAGCCACTAAAGGTTAACCTAAATTTGGCTTCCCATCCGGGAACCTTTAGACTCAATGTTCTTGACCGATATGGAACCCAATAACTCTAGACGATCAAATGAGCTTTCTAGTTCTGCAATAGTAACCAATACAATACACTCCTTCCATCAGATTAAGTACTATCTAGTTTATTGAGCTTGGATTAAGTGTTAGCTCATGTAATAGTCGTAGCTATCATAGAGTTAAAGTTGTTCACGACAAACACCACTTGCCATAATGTATCAAGATTGACTAGAAACCTATTCTATCAATCTTATACTCTAATAAGAGGTTTATGAAAGTGTCACTTCAACAAGAGGCCTTCAGGTACAACTCCCATTATATCACTATATCAAGAGCGATTGATCCCACTTGACTACTCGGCTTACTAACGAGTGATCATCACTATACCCGTAATCACCTGTATCATCGTAATCACCAAGGTATGAATAAGTATGACCCATAGTATAGCAACTCTGACACAAGGTAACCAATATCTTAGATCTGATGATACTTGTACTAATATTGCAATAAGACATGATACTAGCACATGTATATAGTTATTTCTGAGTGTGTATCTTATAGTGGTCCCCAATGTATTACCCGAATACATTCATGTGTTAACTCAAAATACCACATTCAGCTCGTCAGATCGGCTGCTTAGATCTAATCTAAAAGTAAGCCTACACATGCTAGTTTTTCCACTTCATTGATGCCCAGTCTCAATGAAACTATGACTAGGGATATTTAGACTATTCATAGTAACTCGTGTGTGCAGTTCTCACACCACATAGCTCCCACCGTGTCCTTGCACTTTCACACTATGAAGTAACCATGGACTTTGTCTTATCAATGAGCATATATAATAGCACATATATGTGATAACAATAATCTTAAAACTATTTGTACATTAGATATATCACCCTAATTGCCTTTAGGGCATACATCATATCTAACAATCTCTCACTTACATTGGAGCCAATTTCCCATGTGCTTCATGCCATACTCATTAACATGATGGTCATGTTTAACCTGAGTCAATGGTTTCGTTAGGCCATCCGCAAGACTCTGATCCGTAGGGATGTATTCTAAACTTATATCCTTTCTAGCTACCATCTCCTGAATGAGTACGTGTTCGTTTCTTTGACAAGACCGTGGTTCCTTTGCTTGAGCAATAGCCCCATTGTTATTGCAATAGATTACTATTAGATTTATAATGATGGACACTACACCGAGATCACCAATAAATCCCTTAAGCCAGACAACTTGCTTAACTACTTTAGAAGTAGCTATATACTCAGATTCAGTGGTTGAATTAGTAGTCTTATCCTATTTGAAACTTTTCCAAACAACTGCCCCTCCATTTAACATAAACACATAACCCGATCAGGACTTGTAATCGTCATTGTCAGAATGAAAAGTAGCATCAATGTATACCTTCACAGAGAGATCACCTTCTCTATAAACCAAAAACATATCCTTAGTCCTTCTTAAGTACTTGAGGATAGTTTTAACGGTCATCCAGTGCTTCTCACCTGGATCAGATTGAAATCAGCTCATAACGCTCAAAGCATGTGAGACGTCAAATCGAGTGCATACCATAACATACATGATGGATCATATCATCGAAGCATAGGGTATTCTATTCATGCGCAGTCTCTCCTCTTGTGTTCTCGGATACTCAAATTTAGAAAGGTTAATCCCGTGAGACATTGGGAGATAACTCTTTCTTGACTGCTCAAGTTTAAATCTAGCCAAAACCTTATTTGTGTATGTACTTTGAGAAAGACCTAGCAGCCTTTTGGATCTATCACGGTAGATCTTTATAGCTAGTATAAAAGCTGCTTCTCCAAGGTCTTTCATGGAGAACTTCTTTGATAACCATGACTTTACCGTCTGAAGAAAAGGAACATCATTTCCTGTCAGCAATATGTCATCGGCAAATAATACAAGGAAAACGATCGAACTCCCACTAGCCTTTTTATATATAAAGGGCTCATTAGCATTTGATACAAAACTAATTTCTCAGATTATCTCATCAAACCTAATATTCCAACTCCTCGATGCTTCCTTAAATTCATAAATGGACCTTTGCAATTTGCATACCATCGAGCCATCCTGTGATGTAAAACCTTTAAGTTGTATCATATATACATCCTGATCAAGGTTCCCATTAGGGAACGTTGATCACATCCTTCTACTAGATCTTATAATCGTTATGAGCAGCGATGGTAAGGAGCATTATAATAGACTTAACATTGCCACTAGTGAAAAGGTTTCATCAGAGTCAAAGCCTTCCTTTTGACTATAACCATTTTGCAACTAGCCTTGCTTTATAAGTAATCACATTACCATCTGTTCGCCACTTTTCTACTGATAAGTTTAATAACTAATGGTTCCAAGAACTTGTTCGTGAGTCTTGGCTACACTCGTTTCGTAAGGCTTATCCTCAAATAATGGTGCCAAAAACTTATTCACGAAAAATGTAGGTGTTATCAATACTTCTTATCAAATAGAAAAATGATGATAACTGCAAGTATACAGTTGCGATGTAGTTTTAAAAGATATAAAACCCACAGAGAAGGAACCAGGTCTAAGGAATAACTAGGAAAGACAAAGTAAAAGAAAATAAAAATAGATTTAAGATTTTTGGATAGGAAGATTAGAATGAAAAGTTGAGTAAATATAGATGTGGAGGATTAGAGAATCTAAATATATAGAATCTTCACTACGAACAAGTATAGCAGAGAAAACATGCAAGTTCAACAAAGATGTTACGACTCACTAAACTAATCTAACAGACTCGGTTCAAAACACTCAGATGTTCAATGATTCGCC